>LTAE01000550.1:3418-61961 GCA_001647135.1 Pontederia paniculata
GAGAGAGAGAGAGAGAGAGAGAGAGAGAGAGAGAGAGAGAGAGAGAGAGAGAGAGTTGAGGAGTAGCAGGTAGTTTTGTGGTTGTTGCTGTATATGCAACTTGGGACTTGGAAGTTGGAACTAATATATGTGTGTTCCAAGTGATGTAACTAGAGGGACAAGTCGTATTTAAGCTTCTTAAGAAAAGGACCTTACACCTACTCCTTTCCCATGGATCACTTCTACACTTCACTGAGCATCTACTGGCCCCCATGCACATCACCTCCTCAGATCAGCTTCACAGAAGCTCTTAACTTCACTCAATTTTGTATGCCGAATTTGATCAATTCTTCAACTATGTGGACTGAATCCCTTGGCTCATGCTTGCTGTTTGTGGACTTTGTGAACAGCTCACGTTGACACTTTATGGCGAATCATAGTTTCAGTAATGGTATAACAGGAAGTTTTAACAGGTGAAAAGGAATAGAGAGCTTTGTCAACGTTTTATCCATGTATTAATTTGCTCTAAATATACGGGAATATGTATGGCAAAATACAAAAATAGGACTAGATACGTCGACAGTGAAGTGGCAAAGTAAACTACCAAAAAAAAAACTGATTTGAAACTACAAGGCAATGCATTCTCAAACTGAGTTCAGTATAAAAATCCATGGTGGAAAAACTTGTAGCACTGATGATATATGTCCAAATATATCATGACTTTATATCCTTAGACTTATATCCTGCGTCAGACAGCATTTTTCATGAGCATCAAATACAGTAAGGTTCTCAATTCAACGCAAAAGAAGTTATACACTTGGACAAATAATTGTAGTATAATGTGTACAGATTATTCTCCCATAAACCAATGAGCAACACCATCCCAACTCTAGAAATGCTGCAATATGTTTAAGTTCAATTGTCCGAGCAAAGGATCACACATTGTCATATGGTTCTAGAAAACTGTATTAATCATTTTAACACCAAATATTTCTATGAAGCTATTCTCCCAAAATTTTCAATCTGTTTTATCTTATCAATTTGTTAAATAATCTCTCATCCAAAAGGGGGATGCAATATCTTTGTAACGCACCCAGTCACACATACGAATTGATATCCACCACATGCTCGAAAATGTCTTCGGAACGTTACACGATAATAGATATTAACTTGACCATTAACAATTATGATCAAAACAAAAGAAATGAGAACTAAACAAAAGGGCTTAGATCAAATTGAGACAAAAAATAGCGAAATACTAATAAGGTCATAACACGAGTATGAATCAATGAAAGACATTAAACTTGATTAAAAGATAACATAATTTGAGAACTTAATCTTAAACATACATCAACATTGTCCATAAAAGGCATTTAACGACTTGAGAAAACATACATAATTTGCCTGAAGGTGATACATAGTCTTAATATGACATAATCAAAGACAAGGTGATAACATGACATAAACAAACTGTAAGACAAGTCCACCTCTCACGTCCATTGTTTAACATGAGCATCACCATCATAACAAGTGGCATCATTCCTTCTGAAATGCAGAAACTTGAAGCTGGGGACATCCGTCATATTAAAGTATATAAAGATTGAAGAATGAGTGAATCATATCATTCATATATGCAAAGACCTACATATCATACATATGAACATCTTGATCACATAGAGCATGTCATAAGGTTTTAACCAAAACTTAAGATCAAAATATGATCATTCATCTTTATTTTATTTTAGCTTATTATCCAATTATGCTCATTGACTTACTTTAAGTTTATCTTTCATCTTGCTAACTTTTTTTATCTTGTTTTAGCATTATTATAATGCATCTTTGCTTCATCTTAACTTTACTTGCATCATATCCTTAGCATTATCAATATAATGCTTATTTAGATGTGAATATTTTTATTTAGCATTGACTTTCAATACACATAAAATTTTTAACTTAACTTCATTAATCTTTCATCTTTTTATCATGTGACATCTTAAAAGTTAATCTTTAACTTCTCATAAGTTGTCTCCGCATCACATGTCATTTTATTATCTAATCTTGATTAACGATCATCGAAACAACTCCTTCTTTAGGTTGATTAGAACAAGGATACACTTTTTACCCTTCATATTGTCACTCTTACGAGTTGAGAAACTCACACATCGATTAAGGTGCGAGACTTAGTTTTTCTGAAAGCTCACACATCATCTTCAATGTCCGACTTAACTTCTCCATCATCTTTAGATGTGCTTAGACTTGACTTATTTCATCTTTTAATTATAATACAACAAGAGCATTACAAATACCACATTGTTCATCTTTTAACCTAGTTACGAGTGAGCATGCATATCACATCTAGATTATCAACATACAAGATATCATTTGCATCTTGAGTATTGACTAATATATGAACCTACTTTGATAATCATATGAAATTGATAAAGGATAAATCATGATTCATCTATTCATCAAAATGGACTGGTCGTATTAGTGAATACGGCCTGCCCATATTGGTCAATACAATAGATGGTCTGGTTGGAGTTTAATATGGGACATTCCTATTAACCCAAAAATTCAAATTTCATATAGAAGTTACCTCACTATGAACTGCCAACGAAAGACAGAATTAATTCTTTTGATAACTCCATTAATACATGTTGTGTTCTTTGTGGTTTTCATACTGAATCTATTGTGCACATGTTCTTTTCTTGTCCAGTGAGTAAGCAACTATGGAACCTAACAGAAAATGTTAATTAATTTCAACCATTTTGATACATGGTCGTCTGGTAATTGGATACGGGAAGGCAACCATCTTATAAAATCTTCTAGATATTTAATTATGTCACTAGTTGCTAATTGTTTCTGGGGTATTTGAAATCTAAGGAATGATATCATATTTAAATCCAACCAACCATTTATATCTGCTGTATGGGAAAGGTCTCGGGCTCTTTGTGAGGAATATTTTCAGTACAACTTTTCTGAGGGAACCCCCACCCAAAATGACCCTATCTTGGTCAGGTGGGAGCCCCCTCCTCCTAAATGGGTTAAACTTAACTCAGACGGGTCCTTTACGGGACCCGGAGAGGTCAGGGGTGCAGGGCTTTTACTACGTTCTTCTAATGAAAACTTTCTTTTTGCAGGGGCAACACATGGACACTTCTACACGGTGCTGGCCGTAGAAGTTTGGGCATTTAATGTGGGTTAATTCGATGCAAACAACTGGGATACAAACATATCGTCTTTGAGAGTGATTCAGTGAATTTGATCTCCATCCTACAGAAGAGGGTCAAATGTCCATGGAGACTCCAAAACCTGATGCACGACTGCTGAATGGCCATTGAATCCCTCATTTCCTTTAATGTTGCCCACATCTTTCGACAAACTAACACGACGATTGATTATTTAGCAAATTGGGCTAGATCCTCTTTTGTAGATGCTATTTGGTAGGACTCTCCTCCTCGGGAGCTCCAGAATTTTTTGTATCACGACTCTCTTGGTTCCTATATTAATAGATAATCTATCATCGTTTTAAAAAAAAATCTATACGACATATTGATTAATACGGCCAAAGTCAACTTGATAGTAGCTATAGGACCAATCATATTTTGAGATGACCATATTAGCTAGTTGCTTTTTCCCTTATTTCATACCCTATTATACACTGAGCTTCTAACCCATTTTCCCCTTGAGTTTCCTCTCCAAAATTGAACATAAAACATCTACAATGGTGTTAGCAAAAACACAAATTGACATAGCCTTCATCATATTATAGTTATCTAGTTCATTCATTCATTTCATCAAGCACCTAGCAAACATAATATGTATTGTTCATTTAAGGACCCTAACATGCAAAGACCTACTTATAAACACTAACATGCTAAAAAATCTTAACTTTCATATCTTCTTGTGTAATCATCCTCAATTGCAGTACATAAACTTATTGAGGGATGTGGAAAATCTTGTACATACCTTTCTTAATTGCCCTCCTCAAATCCTTCTGCTTCTAACATTCTCCTCCTCTCATCTAAGATTCTCCTCCTCTTCTTCCAAGCTTCTCTCAACATGCTCAAAAATCTTAACTTTCATATCTTCTTGTGCAATCATCCTCGATTGTAGTACACAAATTTATTTAATGATGTGGATCACCTTGTACATGCCTTTCTTAATTGCCCTCATCAAATTCTTCTCCTTCTAACCTTCTCCTCCTCTTATTCCCCTTTCTCCTTCTTGTCCAACTGCATATAAGCAATGATGTGGCCTTGTAGCAGGTTCCATGCATGGTTCCTTGGTGACACAAACAAGAAGGATAAAGAGTAATTTCAGATAGGAGAGAGAGAGAGAGAGAGAGAGAGAGAGAGAGAGAGAGAGAGAGAGAGAGAGAGATAAGAAAAAAATAGATTTTATATTTGGATTGAATGAAAACTAGGGTCCAATGATATGACTTCAAAGTGGGAAATAATGGGCCCCCATCTACCTTTATATAGGTTATTACAATCTTCATCTTCATATGTTGACTAAATACTTTCATTCAACTGCTCCATTTAAAATCTTCCAAACTTGTAGTTTAATATGCAAGCTTAGAAGGAAGCTTCTAAGACAAAACATTATAAAATATAGTTATTTGTCTATCATGAAGAGAATACAAATTTCTTAGAAGTGTTTTCTTTCAGCATTACTGATTATCATGTTTACTTATAAAAAAATACTAGCTAATAAACATCTTTTATTAAGATATCATTATTTGGGAAAACTCCGTTTATAGCGGACAAGTATAAATATTATCAAGTAGAAAAAATATATTATTACATTAATAGATCATATATTCACAAATCAATATATTAAATAATTAATACCCTTTAAATAAAATAATAATACAATATTTATGATTGATATCAATAATTACAATTAATAAACAATTGTTATTTAAACTGATAATACTTATAATCAATAATTTGTGATATATTTTTACTCATAATATGATAATAATATAGTATAAAATAAATATTATTTAAATTATATATATTTCATTAATTTTATTGTTATTATTATATGTGTGTTTTATTGTGGTGTACTTTATTTATGGAAAATTTGGAAGGGTTAATATGAAAAGTAAATATAAGTAAAATTAGCATTGGGTGGTAAGTCGAAAAGATACCCACTATAGGTAATATCGATTGTCACTTTATAAATAAATCTGGATTGTTAAGTAATTCAAATCGTCTATCTATTAAAACAAGTAAATATGGGTGAATATGAAAAGTAAACATAAGTAGAATTATCACTTGGGTGATAATTTGAGTAGACACCAACTCTTAATTAATCTAGATTAGTGCTACATAAGCAATTTAATTTCTAAATAATTCAGATTGTATATATATTAAGGCAAATAAATAAGATAATTTGGTAGGTCCGAAAATTTTAAGTTCATATTACTAATAACCTTAACAAACTATTCTTAACGGAACATGCTCAATATTCTGCCCATAAAAACTTCTCAAGTGAGGATAAATCGCAGCTACAAGCAACAAGTGTAGATAATCAAGAAATTCAACTTTTTTGTTATTTTCTTAGGGACAAATGGATGACTAAGAATTTACATCCTTATAAAATATTGTTATTTGTTTGGAGCAAGCTTCCACAATCGCCTTCAACATCAATGATATTTAGCATTTAATGAGCATAGTCAGACCACCCGCTCACATAATCCATTATATAATGAACAATCTTAGAAAACCTTGCATAAGACATTGGTGCAATGAATGTAAAGATGCACTTAAGTCTACTTTATGCCTCTATTTGGTGCTGCATACATAAGGTTATATACTTGTATGCCAATATATTGTAATCATGTATTCATTAACTTGATATAACATAAGTTGGCAAAACAAGTACAATTACCTTTAAAACACATGCATTATGAAGAGGACTTGCTCCTTCATTATCTGTGTACTCTAATCTAGATCCTATCACTAATACTTTTATTATGAGGAGAAACTAGAAAGTACTTGATTGTCTTACCGCGACCGTTGTCATAGAGTAGTAGCTAGGAGAAAATGCAACAATAAACTACTATCACTAATATGTTTATTATAAGAAGAAACCAAAAAGTAGATAATCTTCCTATGACACGGAGTTTAGTCTGCAATTTTGTATGTAGAGTTATGCATTTTCCACGAATTTGATCTTCTGTATTGCATAATATTATCTTTTCTTTACAACTTCTATACATTCTATGAACTTCCATTATGATATTTGCACTTTTTCACATCCAACATGCATGGTTTTAAGTGTGGTTATTTTAATTATGTGCTTGTGTGATTACAAGGATCTTAAGAGAAATATTTACCAATGCATTTTTTGGAGGTGATGGTAGTCTATGCAAAAAATTTCACACCCAAAGCTCTCATATAGAAATAACAGCCAAGTCTTTTCACACCCTATGAAGATCACTACCAAACAAAAATCGAAGGAAGACAACAACTCAACAACTTTTGTAGAAGATTCTCGTGTCACGTGATTATTTTTGCAAGAAAAGGAGGACAAATGTCAGGAGGAAGATGGAAAGTTCTTTCCACAAGTAGCAGAAAACAATAGTAATGAGATCGATGACATTTAGAAGTTTCAAGGGATTTGAATGAGGGTGCTATAATGCATCAAAATTTCATTACCATAAGCTATGGAAACAAGTTAATGTAAATCTGGCAAAAAATCTTGTATCACAACAATGGCTGCTTGAAATGCATTGAAGTACCAAGGCTTTGTTCTTACCTTATCCAGAAGGTAAATGCATTTAGGAGCCAACATTAATATTTTTAAGGTGACTACAAACTTAGTTATAGCATGTCGATCAAACTAATATTTCAAGGGCAAATTTACTGATAACATGAGTTATTATCATCTAACCATCAATAGGAGCCATATCTCACCTCACATAAAATTAACAGAATTAATTGATTAATTTGATATTAAAACTCAAACTAAATAGCTCAATATATCAAAAAAGAGAAGCTCATTGATAATCATTTCAAAAAAATACAAATAAACTGATTATCCAACGTTGTGAATTGTAATTATGAATTTATTTGCTTCAAAGTGCCAAGACTGCCAACTCTTTCATCATAACTTAAATATTCCAAATTTTTATTTTCTAGTTCCAAGTATTTGAACTTTGGCTACCTTCATTTTTCAAAAGTAGCAATCAATTTATTATGCTGACAGAACTACACAATCATTTTCTCAAAGCTTAGTAAAGTATGTCTGAATTCATCATCGAACACTTATTTTGCATCAACATTGATTACTTAAAAGGTTCATTATTCATCCTTATGTCTGAATTCATCATCGAACACTTATTTTGCATCAACATTGATTACTTAAAAGGTTCATTATTTATCCTCCAACCTAATGAAACAACCACTAATGCCATCTTATAAGAACTCAACTGAAAGTATGTTTGGTTGGGACTTATTGAAGGATAAAAGAAGGGAAGAAAAATGAGCAAAGACAAAAATAGAATCAAAAGTTATGAGGGGCCTAGATGTAAAAGATTATAAACGTAAAAAAATATAGTAATTTTTCAATCATCATTATATATTATTGATAACTAAAATTCCAATGTCAATTTATTGCATGACATAATTGCACAATTACATAGAAAAATAATTTTTTTTATCAAATACCAAAACAAGAGATAAATTATGAACAAATTCTAAACTTAATCACACAAAATATTCTCTAAACGTGTTTAGAGAATATGGAGGAAAATTGTCGGAAAGAATTATAGATGAAGCAAAAGTGGATGTAGAAAGATTATTTAAGACTTAGATGTCTTGGTCTTTCCATGTTTTATTTTCATAAAAAAATATTTTGAAATAGTTTAAATATTCTAAAAAATAACCAAAATAAAAATGCTAAAATAAAATAAAATTGAGATGAGGATAATATATAATATGTTAATAATATTATTTTTAGATAATCTAAATTGATGTCCTAGTCTCAATAAAACTCAAACTAAACTCTATATTAAGTAACCTATTTATTTATAAAATTCTATCAAAAATATGATAAATTTGATTTTATTGATTTAAAGAGTTACATGAGTGCAATATACATACTTATCTAACTAAATTATACATACATATTAATATTTACATTAAAAACATAATGAAAATATTAAAAAAGTAACTAAAGTAATGCTCCAAGGGCAAAGATTATTTTTTTATAGTTGGTTCATTTATTAAAGTTAGATAAAAAATATGATAACTAATATGAATCGCTCTCTTAACGAAAAATGGTCTCTCCATGACAGATTCGATATGCTTCCCAAAAAGTATATTGTGCATTAGCTAGGTTAACCGATGAAGAAAATATCTCTATGAAAGTGCTGGATGGACTGAATAGCAGATGGGGGAAACGACTTTCCATCCGTCTCATCCCCCTTCAAATTCCTTTGGTTAGTAAAAATTAATGGAAATCAATCCTACGTGTAGTACGTGTAGACTAAATTAATTTTTAATACGAACTTCATCGAATTTGAACTCTAACTCTAATATTTATAAGCCACAACGATGAGTGTCAAGCTCGGCCCAAAGTTCATCCTCGAAGAGGTTCACCTCACCGTCGCCGGCCACAATGCCGTTCCACCTCCAGGTAACCGCCAATTTCGACTAGCTTCACGTTGTAGACGATCTCGTTACTTCTTTGTCTGCACCAAACACGATAGAGGATGTGAAGAGGCGGAGGGAACTCAAATGGGAGAACGAAAGACGCCCGGCACACTTATGTTTTTTGGCTTAATAGGCAAAAAAGATTGCAAGTTTTACCCATCATGGCCTTTCAGCCGAATACTTCAATATCATAGGCACTTATGAAAAATAATTAAGAAGAAAATGATTTTATTTAAAAAAAACATCTTGTTGGTTTAGTAAAAAAAATAGGTAACTTGTCATGTATTTTTTGTCCCAAAGAAAATCTATGTTTCTGTGGCCTAAAATATAACAAGTTAAAATAAAATAAAATTAGAAAAAAAAATATCTCGAGATATCTTATTTTGTTAATAAATTATTTGTGATTGTACCACAACTTTATTGTAACCAAACTTTTGGAAAAAAACTAATATTTTATCCAACATTTATCACATAGATAATTAGAAGACATAACACAAACAGGTTAAACATTTTTAAAAGATAAATATTAATATTTTTTCATTTTATTTAATACGATTCTTACGTTATTTAAAGTCAACCAAACTTTAGGCTATGCATATATAATAATATTAATATTTAAATATAATCGATTAGAAAATAGTAAGTTAGTGTATCATCATTTTAAGTTGATGATTGTTTACGTAAAATACAAGTTAATCTAAATCTATAAATAAAGTAAAACTTCTGTTTTCTTAATAAAATTTACACGCATATATGTAGATGGCATCACAAATTGAGATTAAAGGTTGGTTGATTGATTTTATTCATGATAATGTGTTTTTTTATAAAATTAGTTTTAGTAAATCTCGATAGAATTATAAACTGAATTAATTTCACGCTCAAGATGGAATTCCCGTTCCTTATTAAACTTTCTTTAGTGTCATTTTTTTCCCTCCCTTTTTTAATATTTTTATTTCTTTGATTTCTTATTTTTTCTTTCATCAAATTTTCTCACTCTCCTATTAAGTTTATTCTTTCTCTCTCATATAATATTTATTTCCTATCACTTTCTTTCTCCTATACTATTTCACTTCTTCCTCTCCTATAATATTTTCTCTTTTCTTTAGTTTTATAACTTTTCTCTCTCATATAATATCCCACTTTTCCACTTCTTTATAATCTCATCATTCTTTCCTTAAGTATCATAATTTTATCTCTCATTCAATTTTCTTATTTTCATTCTTTTATAAATTTCAAATTTTCACCTTCTTCTAATATTATCAATTTCTCTCTCCTTAAACATCTTCATCTTTCTCTCATATCTTATATTCTTCTAATTTTCTCTCTCCTATAACCTACTATTTTTTTTCTAATATTCCAACTTTTTTTCTCTTCTAATATACTCAATTTTTTCATCTTCTCAATTTTTTAGATTATTCTCTCTTCAAAGTTTCTCTCTCCTCTCTTTCTTTCTTCTCACATTTTTTAGTTACATTCTCCATTATCACTCTCTTTCACCTTTAGTTTACTTATTTTTCTCTCTCCTCTTTTCACATCAACTTTGATCTCTAATTTAATATTCTCTAATGACAATAAAAATTAGTATAGATAGATTTGTTATAATACATGCTCTAATTAAAAGAAAATAGAAATGAGAAAAAAGTAAAAGAAAATAAGGTGGGACCTGAGACATGTGTCAAGACCTCATATGACCTCCAAAAACATATTACCCATCCATATAATATAAAAGTCCAAACCAACTCTCTACACACACTCTCTCTCTTCTTTCATTTGAAGCTAGCAACCTTGAAAAATCAGTCCACGAGAAGTCATATGAAAATTAAAGTCTTCCTCCTTGATTTCAGCTACATATCAATAAGGAAAAAAATGCAATATTGAGGCTAAATCAAGGAGAAGAGACTACTAGAACTTGAAGAAGAAAGGAGAGAAGAAGATCAAAAGAAAAAAAGAAGAAGGGGAAATTGGGCAATTGAGGTATGTAGAGGGATCCTTGTATTGATCATTTGACCAATGCAAATTAGTTCTATGACATGAAATCTTAGTCTGATATGCTCTACATATATTATTGACATTGTATATAAATTATGATAGTTCGTATTGTAGCTAAAACATATTTTTTGTTCATAACGAATTATGGTTCATATACTAGAGATTGTACACCATATGATGATCATTGCATTGATTGGATATTCTATTGTATTCAATCGCAAATTGGTTGATGTTTTGATCGAAATAAAAAAAATAGAGAAAACCCTAGGTTCATACTTTGTATTTTTTGTTTTCACAACAGTCGGTCGACCAACCTCAAGTAGGTTTGACCGATTATTAGGTCGTTGGAGTTCTAGTTTCGACCTATCGTGTGTCGGTCGAACCCAAACGATCGCAATAGTGAAGGTCGGTTAGACGAGTCCAAACGACCCTCATCAGTGGCGGAGCCAGAACTTTTATCGAGGGGATGCACAATTGCTCATATAATTTAAAAATTATTTTGAACATTAATTTATATTTTCAATTATAATTCTTAATGTTTTGTTGGAATAGCTTAATGTAATTTAAAATATTTACATCAATTTCACTTTTTATTTTAAACATTTAAAAATAGAAAAAGTGTGAACATTTAAAAATATGGATATAACTTTGTAACATTAATTCATAATTGAATAAAATAATAATGAAATAAAAAATTAATAATATTGAGATATCTTTTCGTAAAAATATATAATTTTATGCATGTGATATAATAATAAGTAGATTTATATGATATAGTCATACACTAATAAGTAAAAATATATAATGTAGTATATAAAAATAATATTGTTAATGGATGAATAAATATTAATATAATATAAGTAAATTATATTTTATGAAAGAGTATATTAGATAATATATGAGTAAAAGTAAAGAATAAATAATAGAAAGTAAAAGTGGAAAAGGTAAATTAAGTAAAGGGGAAAGAAAGAGATTGAAAAAAAAATATAGAATGAATAAATATTAATATAATATAAGTAAATTATATCTTATGAAAGAGTATATTAGATAATATATGAGTAAAAGTAAAGAATAAATAATAGAAAGTAAAAGTGAAAAAGGTAAATTAAGTAAAGGGGAAAGAAAGAGATTGAAAAAAAAATAAAGAGGGCAGAAGAATCGAACTGAGGACCTCCCATTGAAACCCATTGCAACCAATACACCTTAACCATATGCACAAGTCAACGATTTTGATTTTACCTAATAAAGTGCTACTTAACGGAGTCGAGGGGTGCCAGTGCACCCTCTTGCACCCCCTTGGCTCCGCCCTTGACCCTCATGTCAGACGATCAATGTATGGTGAGTGAGTCGATCGATCTTGTGGTCAATATAGCGAGTCAATTGATTGGGTTCAACTGACCACCATGTCGAATGACGACCATTAACGATAGTCAATCGATCGACCGGAGGGTAGGTTTGATCGACCTTATGTAGATTCAATAGTTTATCACTGTTGTTTATTTTATCGTGTCCATTGACTGATAACTTAGGTCACATGTTACATGCTCAGCCGTAATAGATTAAATTATTAATGTATTGATGTATCGATTGAATTAACATATTAGAATGAGATTGTGACATTTGTCAGATTAGATGATAGATTATCCCCATATAGTATTGACCCAGACGTGGAAATTGATGGAATGCTTCACGCAGAGTTCACGAGAGCTAGTGCGTCCCATGATTTAACTAACCACATTGACGACTACGATGTATCAAATACCCCGATAATTGTTAATAGTTCACATAAATTAATTGAATTGAACATATGATTGTCATTTGATAATTGATGGATAACTAGTTCAAGAAACCTTATTGTTATTGTTATTGATGGATCATGAATATATATTGTATTGAAATGAGCAAAGCTCACATTGAAATGGGAATAACTTCATATAAGGACGACTATATGGGGACTGTCTAAGGAAGTCACAAAGAGGACTTTCGATTATCAAATGACAACAAACAAGTTAAAGTCTAACATGAACATATTGTTTTGATATTGAACATTGAGAAGTCTAATGTTATTGCATACTTATGACATTGATCAATTGATTGACATTAGAATTGCTAAACTCAAAGATATAATGACTTTAATTGATATTGTTCCATTGTTGCCTAAAAGTTATGCATGTTCATGGTTTTTATACATTGACCATATCGATAGATTGTTATCGTATTGCTATTGCTTTACATACTAACAAAAGCTCAATGAACTATGTTCCCTGCATTGGATTCTATAGGTCGATAGGGTTAGATGTGGATAGAGGCGCTGCTCGCGATGCAAAGATTGCACGTGACATGATTTGTTTAAATGATTAAGTGTCTTGTACGATCTCTTTTTATTTTCATGTATCGAGTCATTGGAATGAGTAATGTAGCTCAAGATTACGTGTAGCCTTTTTGGAAAAGTGATGTAACTTAATATCTTTAAGTTAATATTATGTGTTCCTATGATGAAATATGGAGTTAATTGATTGTTTATGCTGTTGTATATCACTGAAATATTTATCTTTACCTCGACGCATGTCAAATATCGATTCGTACACATATGAGACACATTCATGGAACGCTATATTTGGATCTTGAACTAAAATATGGAACACTGATATTTCAAAAAATTATTGCATTATGCAAACTAAGCAATGGATAAATTTGTTTTGATAAAAAAAATGGCTAGAAGGTTAATCTCGAATGGTTAGTTTTCTAGGACTCTAAACTTCGTTTATTTTGGTCAAAATAAAGTTATTAGCAAAATAATTTATTAAGAAAGTTAATTATTGAAAATGATTTCTTTTATATTTGTTTGTATTACGACCTTTAATTATGGAGAAAACGATATAGAAATATACATAAACAAAAGGTACGCGAGTGAATATAATTAAATTTCTCAAAAATTTAACTTAATTCTTACCTAAATAAAAAAATAATTTTATAATTGATCAATATAATTTATACAAAAAACCTAAAATATTTTAAAAAAAGTTTCCATTGAAACAACCCCATCGGTAGAGGTGTTCACGGGTCGGGTTCAACCCGACCCGAACCCAAACCCGAATCGAACCCAAACCCGAACCGATTCGATCAACTTTGGTCGGGTCGTGATGCTTTTAACGTGCGAATCTGATCCAATTCGATCCGTCCAAAACCGAGTTGGATCGTCAGGTCACCTGGCCAAAATTTTATTTTATTTTTAATTTTTACTTTATTTTTTAGTATTTAATATGAATTATTATATTTACTGTTAATTTTAAAGCATAAAAAACAAGTTTTGTAAATATTTTATTATGCTATATTTAAAATTTTAAATTAATTTAAAATTAGTTTAATTTAAAAAAAATTAAAAAAATAGATCATCAGGTTGGATCTTGATTGGGTCTGACCCGATCATAAAATTAAACTTGGTTTGTTTCAACGATCGAATTCACCGAATTTACCCGAGTCACACCCGGAGAGTGCCATCTGTCAATTCATGAGTACTGTATGCACACATTGGAAAGTAAAGTAATAACAAAAATAAGCCAAAAGTGAAAGAAAAAAAGAACCAGTTAAGATCAATTTACTCTAACATTGTAAAAAAATATAAAATTAATGATTTTCTTTTATAAATTTTAGAGTAAATTGATTTGATGTAATTATAAATTTAAATTGTAATTAAAAAATTAATATGATCTGTATTTATTTATTTTTATTTAGACAGATGTAACAAAATTTTAAAAAAAATGAATTATATTAATTAATTAAAGTTAGAAATTTAATGTAAATATCAAATTAAAATATTTTCATATATTAATAAATAAATAATTAAGTGAAGTATAAATAAAATTTAAAATTATTTTATAATATTTAACATTTTGTTTTGTTTTTTTATCTTCTGACACAATCTTTAATACAGTAAATAACATAAATTAAATTTATTATTAATTAAATAAGTGTTTTAATATTTGTAATATTGGTTTTTATTTATAACGCTAATTATAAATTAATCAAATAGTCTCTTTTGTAAAGAAATATATAAAGTATGAATTTTTTTAATTACTAAAGTCTTTTTGTGAGAAAGTTTATATAAATTATAAAAAAAATTCTGAGTTAAATTGTAGGATCATAAATATAAAACAATGACGATGGACAATTTTTGCGATGGAGGATCACATAACCCAATACTTGTAACCATGAGGGCGGTTCGTGGTTCATGAATGCAGCCAAGTCGGCCCGCCATAGAGCGCCGAAAGAATCTTCATTCCGCCCCCAGTTTTTTACCATCCATGTCGACCACCACAATTAAGTGATCTGATTGATGATAATAAAACATAACTAAAATTGATAAGTTTTCAATATATTTGTGATGTTTCAAATTGGAATATTTATCTTTTTGATATTTTACGACTCGTCCAGAGATTTTAAAATGTGATATTTCCAAATTTGGCGATATTTATTTTCAATCAAGGAGTAAAAAAAATCAATTTTCAAATTTAACACACTAATTAACTAAACTAATCATTTTTTAAGATGATCTTATAACTATTTTGATTTTTAACACTATTTTTTACGAAAATAGTCTACAATCTTTTATGAAATTATTTTTAACTAAATTTCTTAGAATTTTCGTTAAAAATTATAACTATATTTTGATTAATGATATAAATAATTTTAGTTAGAAATATATAATATATTCATTTTTTCATAAAATCTATTAATTTCTTTTAATATCTAATTAATTTAATAGAACCTTAAACATCAACTTCCATTTGTAAAAAATAAAAATAAAAATAATTATCTGAATCTTTAATCCAACCCAGTTTAATGAATATATATTCTACTATTTATGTTATTTTTTCAGTTGTTGAATTTAAGATGTACTATTTTAAGATTTATTTTTTTAGCTAAATTCAATTGTTTAAAAAGTGAATTAAATGATTGTGTTGAACTCTTTAAATATATAATTATAATTTTCTTTAAAAAACATTTTATTTTAAAATTTAAAGTTATTTTAAATTATATTAAAATGAGTGATATAATCACATATTTAAAAATTAAAAGATGAATATTTAGATTTACATGAGTAAATTATGAATTCATGTACATATCAAATTCTTATAGAATAAAAGACAAGTGTATAGTTTCTGTAGAATACATTTTCACTAGAATTAATAATAATAATAATAATAATACTAATAATAATAATAATAATAATAATAATAATAATAATAATAATAATAATAATTGTCCGTCGTCACGGTACCCAAAAAATATCTGGGCGCGTTGTCTGGGCGAACAACGCGACGTCCGCTTCCACCCAACCGNTAATAATAATAATAATAATAATAATAATAATAATTGTCCGTCGTCACGGTACCCAAAAAATATCTGGGCGCGTTGTCTGGGCGAACAACGCGACGTCCGCTTCCACCCAACCGTCACATCGTTCCTTCCCGTCCGACGTGTCGCTGACTCGCCATTATTATCCACTTCCCTGCTCCGCCGCCGGTGCACCGAACCCGGTCGGTCACGTGACCTCACGCGCTTGCCACCCCGCATCGCACGCGCTCGTATATAAACCTTCTCCTCGCCCTTCCCGCTCGCGTCATCGTCCCCCGCGCGCCCTCCGCTCGACACCGCCGGTGAGCTCACCGAGCTCGAGTCCATACCCCTCCTCTTGCGCAGGCGCATCGTTCGCTGTTCGCCCCCCGCCGGTGAGTTCACCGCACTGTGAACGACCTCTTGCACCCCCTCTCACCACCTTTCCGGATTCAGTAATCGTCCAAAATTCCCCCAATCCCATGGCGCGCGCCGGCCGCCGTCTCTCTCATCGGCGGGTCCTTCTTCGACCTCATTGTCTCGTCGCGGCGATGGGAGAGGCGCGAATGGGCCGGAAGATGGACGGGGGCAGAAAGATGGGCGTAGATGGAAGGAAGAGTAGAACGACGATGCATTAGGCATCGTTTCGAAGTCTGAAAATTTTGGCTGCTTAAATTTTAAATTTTGTAACCTTTTCCTGTGATTTCTACTTTTCAGGCACTTAAAGGTTTTTTTTGGGGGTGATTTCCAACTTGAATCAGAGGATTGGGCATTTAATGGAAAGAACTAGGGATTTGAGCTCTGTGGAGCTCGGGTGCGTATCTTGTGTTCTTGTTGTTATCATTTCTTTCTGGGGCATGCGGTGGGTAATTGATTTCTTTGTTCGTTCTGGCAGTTGCTCGCATTATAGGAGGAGATGTAAGATTAGGGCTCCATGTTGCGGCGAGATATTTGATTGCAGACATTGCCATAACGAAGCTAAAGTGAGATTTCTTTCCCTTTTTGTTTCATTTTGATGTCGTTACCGTTCCTTATCCAAATTTATCGAAATAGGAAAAAGATCTAATCAATTTGCTCGGGATTACGTGCAGAATTCGATTGACGTTGATCTAATTGAACGGCATGAGATTCCTCGCCATGAGATAAAAAAGGTTCATTTTTTTTCCTGTTCAGTCTAAAACTTGATGGTTGTTGTTAGAGTTCCGCTGTAACTTTGATGTCTTTACTTTTTTGGCAACTTGTCGCAGATCGATTTTAGTCTTTTCGGGAATGTAGGCTTTCCTTAAGAAACAGGAATCTTTTTGCTTCATGGCTATACATTTGATGTGCAGAGGAAATTTTGGAATTGTGTCCTGAAATTTTCTTTCATTTTCCAGTTGTTTTACTAGCCACTTAAGTGGGTTTCCTCCAAATAAATACTTTTAGGCAGTCATGTTGATATGTTTTGGTATCAATTTTTTTCAATTTCTTTGATATACTTGTACAATTATTCTTCTGCTGCATCCTGAAATCAATTTTACCTATTCTCAGTAGATGAAATTTAAGAAATGATGGTGGACCATGTCTTTTATGCTTCATTTTTTTTTGGCTCTAGCTCTGTGTGTGATCAAAACAATTGTCATGTTGTTTAATCTTATTTGCATATTGTCTCAGGTTATCTGTTCACTGTGTGACACAGAACAAGATGTAAGTTCTTGCAACTAAGGGATAACATCTATTTGTTGCTTCACCAACAACTTAGTGACCTTGAAGATGTCTAAATGAGCCTTTTCCTTTCTTACTTCAGGTCCATCAATACTGCAAAAACTGTGGAGTATGCATGGGTAACTACTTCTGTGGAAAGTGCAAGTTCTTTGATGATAATGTAAGCATGAAATTTATCTGCTTTGTTTGTGGTTGAAATCACATTGACTTTTACTGTGATGCGAATCATTTGATACCTATCAATTCCTTATGTTCTTATCATCAAATATATCTTATGGTCTCATTGTTGTTCAGGTTTCAAAGAAGCAGTATCATTGTGTTGGATGCGGGATTTGCAGGTTGGATATGTTAGATTGTGTTTCTCCCATTCCGTTTCTACTATTTTCTCCACAACTTATCGGGTTCTTACATTTCATTTTGTTCTTGTTCTGTGAACAGAACAGGGGGAGAGGAAAATTTCTTTCATTGCTATCAATGTGGTATGTTGTTATTCTGTAATTTTTGTTCCCTCAGTCCGCCTCTTTCCAATTCGATAACATTTTTAACTTACCGACTCTATTGTTGTGTCTTTAATAGGATGTTGCTATTGCAACTCATTGAAGGATTCACACCGTTGTGTGGAAAGAGCAATGCACCATAATTGCCCTGTCTGCTTTGAGGTAAGGTCTTTCAATGAATTAGACAACATAGTAATATGTCAATTCAGAATGTTTTATTGTTTCGTAATCCATCTGATGGACAACTCATCAAGCATTGTCTTTCATCCATCAGTATTTGTTTGACTCAACAAAGGACATCAGTGTACTACCATGTGGTCATACCATACATTTGGAATGCTTGAAGGAGATGAGGCGACATTTCCAGTAAGTTGCAATTTAAAAGGAGAAAAAAGTATGACAAATATATAGCACACCAATTGCAAATTATAATATGCTTTTTGTTGAAAGAAATCTCTTTTCTTATCATTATGAGTTAGCGTCTTAATGATTATGGGTGAACTTTATCTGTTCATGGTACATTAAGTTACAATTATATTTTTTTTTTATGCTTTAGGTTTTCTTGCCCTGTTTGCTCAAAATCAGTTTGTGACATGTCCAGCACCTGGGAAATGCTGGACCAAGAGGTACCAGATCCACTGTCATATTTTAATTAGCTCTAGTAATGGTGTTGTGACATATGCTTATGTTTTATGACGAACACAATTTACAGGTTGCCTCAACACCAATGCCTGAAGCATACCAGAATAAAATGGTAAGATGGTCAACTAATTATTTTGCCTTCTGTTATTTGTGGCAACACTCATGACCAGAAACTAATTGAATTGTTGTTCTATCTCTCTGCTCCTCAGGTTTGGATTCTTTGCAATGACTGTGGAAAGAATGCCAATGTACATTACCATATTATTGCTCATAAATGTCCAGGTTGCAATTCCTATAATACCCGGCAAACAAGAGGTAGTCCAACTTGCACGGCTCAGTGAAATAAAGTAGTGTTGGTGTTATCTTTGTTGTAAAAACTTCTAGGAGTACTCTTGTTTACTTCTTATGTCGGTGCAGTTTGACAATTTCGAAAGGACAAACTATTTAGGCAGAGCTGATTAATTATTCTTTTAGTCCGAGGGATTCATAGGCTCAATGTCCAGGGAAAAAAAAACTCTGATCCAATAGGTGTTTTAGGGAGGATCAGAGCTCCATGATGTGCCATTTTGTAGTATGATCAACAAGCTTCATGCTCTTCTGTGTGAGTAGGGGCTGTCTTTGTTTCAAGATCCAAGATTATGCCAGCACTATTTGAAATGGTGATTCGTGAGTACAACGTTGTTACACGCAGGTGTTTGTGAACCCAAAAGTGAAAAGATTGCGTGAAGCAAATTTTGTTGTCAAATCTCAATGAAGAGCCATCGTATTTACTTAATCTATTGTACACAAGGCTATAAACTTTGTACCAAGTCGATATTTACTTAACCAATTTATTTTGGTTTGCCCCCATAAACGCCGAATTTTTGTGTGGTGGGTGCAAGTTTTTTTTATCCAGTCATGCTTTCATTGTTAAAGTTGATCACAAAAGTACTTTTTGATTTTGAAAGAAATATTTATTTTCAGTCGTACTATTATTATTATTATTATTATTATTATTATTATATATACTAAATACGATTTTAAACTTATTTTCGTAATAAAATACTAAAAATATATTTTATTCATGGAACTTATTTCCTCCTGTAATTCAGATGGAGAATAATGTGATGCATGCAAAATGAAGTTATCATAAACTCGTCGTTGGGTATAAGATGAAAACAAAGATAATGATATTACATTATGCTCATTCCTTAGTATATATGCAATATTCTCCAGAAAATATACAAAAATCCAACTAGAAAAATAAAAAGAAAAGAAAACGCCAGTCGCAAAAAAGATCCTCTCCTTTCCACCGTAAACTACAAAAAAGTTGGCCTCTTTTCTGCAACGGATTCACCCACCATTCACGTTAAAAGCGCCCTTCCCCCGCAGCGTCGCGCGCGCGCGCACACAACGACACCCGCAAAAAATATCCCAAGCAAAAAAAAGAAAAAAAATCCAACCGGAAAAGTGAACAGTACGCCACCACGAGAACGCAATAAAAAAATGCGTCACCAGGTGACTCGGGACGCCCGAAGAGAAGGATGTCGCTGCTCCCGTCGCCATCGCCCTTCCTCCCGTTGCTCTCCTCTTCCTCCTCCAGTTCCCTCCGCCGCCGCGGTGCTCTCCTCCTCTCCTCGCCCTCCCCTCCTCTTCCCCGATTCCTCTCCCACCCATCTCTTCTCCGCTCCGGCGCTCCGTCCTCTCACCGGAGGTGCCGACGCAAGCTCGTTCCCGTCTTCTCGTCGTCGCCGGCTCCCATGGACGAAACCGATCCAGCTCCCGAAACCTTTCCTCCGGTAACCAATGCCTAGTCTCTGCTTCAAGATAGCTGCGCCACTGCTTGATAAATTTACTCAATGACCCCTAAGTGAATGGATAAATTGGGGTTTAACATAATAAAGAAATTAACTCGATAACCATCGAGAATGAAGGGAAAAATAGGGTCTGATTTAATCTCCTACGTAGGAGAGTAACATTGGATGTGCTGTATGTGTTTTCCAACACGTTTTAGTAATCTTTAGATTAAATTGAACCATCAGTTGTCAATACTAAACAAGTTTCCCTCCTAGAAATTTTGTCTCAGGACATATGATTTTGAATGCCGTGAGTGGATTTAACTAGGATATGTGTTTAAACTTACTTTCATTATGCCTTTATAATTGTGACATCCTTGTTGTATTATCTGGATTTGAACATAGTAATATTACCTCGGATTTGTGTGTAAACCGCCTTCATCAGATTCTTATAAATAACATCCCTATTTTTGTGAAGCACGCTGCATAATGCAGGGAATTTCACAGTGAAAAACATCTTGGACTTATTGTAGGTACATGCATTGAACTTCATGGGATGAGCTTAGCATGATTTTGTTGATAATACATTAGAAATCTTTCATTTTAGTTTTGTAATATCCACAAAATATTTCTTTGTTATATATTTTTATTTCGTTGATAATACATTAGAAATATTTCATTTAAGTTTTGTAATATCCACAAAATATATTTTTTGATATATTTAAACAATATTGTTGCCACAAATCCTTGTTCGCCATGTTCGGAATTGTATTTTAATTCTGTAGGCTGTTTCTTTTGATTTTAAAGAGTGTTCCTAAGAATCGTCAAATTCTACCTTAGTATTTTCAGTTGCATTCTAATTTTCTGATATCATGTATGCAGCATGCAAGGGCTTATTGGGTTTCTAGATCTCTCATTGCCTGGAATATCTCTGACAATGATATTTCCGTGTACCTCTTTGCTAGTAGAAATGCTAGAATGATCGTAACTGATAATGACATTGAAGGTGAGAAAATATGAAAGCTTAACTTATGACTTCGTTCTACTAACGAAGCACATCAATTTAGTACTCTAATCACAAGTTTGTTTGCGAGAACTCTTTTCCTTTAAAAAGAGGCTTCAATGTTTTATCAACATTGACCATAGGTTTCTTGAATTTTTGTTAACAGTTATTTGTGGTTCCCAGTCTTCCTCCCAAAGAAAGAGAAAAGAAACAAAATTCTAATAGTTATCTATTTTTGTCAGGTTATGATGATGTAATTCAGCTGGAACAAGAACCATATGGCCTACCCACAAATGTAAATTGTCCAGATCTCTCTTTCTCATTCAAACTCCATTTTTCCGTAATCATAATAATGCGTGCTTTACAAACTTTTTAGCATGATTTGAAACTTTAAAGGCCCATCCTTGATCCATCTCTTTGTCATATTCAGGTAACTCAAAAGTTTCCTCATATTGCAAGCTATAAAGCATTTAGAATTCCTCAGTTAGTAGATGTTGAGAGACTTGTCAAATGCCAACTATTAGTCGCCTCCTTCAGTGGTAAGCCTTTTCATGTAAGATGGTTAGTTGGTAAAACTTTTATTCACATTTTCAGTTAGATTTTAGGCATGTAGGCTTCTTTTGAATGATACTAGATTTCAGTGCCAAACATTTACAAGAAAGTTGGCAACTCAAATAGACAGATTTCCAATTTATACATAAGAAAGATTTCTCTATGTATCAAATACAATTTTATACTTTGTTCAATGTTTCATTATTCTGTAATTGGAAAGTTTTAATTTGATATTCTTTGAGATATATAGCTCCAACTCTTTGTTCTTTAATCTTTTTCTGATGACACCGAAAGGTCTTGACTTTTATTTGAAATCTTTCTTATGCATTAAACTTGTAATGTTTGATAATCTTGCTTCTTTGATAAGTCCTAAACGATACGCAACAATCAGTCTGTCATTGGAAATTTCCATCTTTCCAATTCCAGATGTGCATAGTTATTATATTGTACATGATTCTTCTGGGAATAAAAACATGACATTCAGTTGCATATCTCAATATCTATATTTTCTTAATAAACTAAACCTTTACATCTGATTTAGTAATGGTTTCTAGATATGTTTGTCTATTTGTACACCACTTGTTTATTGTAAGTGTATATCTTGGTTTGGTTTTTTATGCTTGGTTGGCACATAACATCCTTCCGAAGTTCATGTGGAACATCTCTTCGGTTTTGTTGTTTTTCATGCAAACAGTTTCCCAATTTCCACGATACTATCAACTAACTACACCTATTTGGATGCATTATGTAGATGATGGGGTGCTCAAGGCTGCTACTGGCATACAATTACCTGGTGTCCTAGATGACGTGTTCTCGTACACTGGCCCTCTTGGTGCTGTTTTTAGCAGGGAAGCTGTTGCACTTTATGTTTGGGCTCCCACTGCACAGGTATTCATCAATGCATATTTCCATAACTGAATAATGAATTTCCTTCGGTTCTCAACCCTTGCGTAAAATTGTGTTTTTCTCCATGTAACCAGGAGGTGAGTGTGTCCTTGTATTTGGATGCTAAAGGCGGTGACTTACTGGACAGGGTCAGGCTTGAGGAGTCGAGAGGTGTTTGGAGTGCTGTTGGGCCTAAAAGCTGGGAAGGTTGT
Organism: Pontederia paniculata; assembly: GCA_001647135.1. Lineage (NCBI taxonomy): Eukaryota > Viridiplantae > Streptophyta > Magnoliopsida > Commelinales > Pontederiaceae > Pontederia > Pontederia paniculata. The sequence continues at coordinate 26,660 of LTAE01000550.1, forward strand.
TACTATGTTTATGAAGTTTCAGTTTACCATCCCAGCACTTCACAAATTCAGAAATGCACTTTTCCTGATCCCTATTCTAGAGGGTAAGGACTAAGGATAATAAATCTACTGACTCTCATCATTTACACAATCTAATGACTCTCATCCTTTACACACGGTAAACATGGTACTAATCTTTCTGGTAATATGCATTTTGTGGTAGCAGGCTTTCCTCAAATGGTAGAAGGACTTGGCTTGTCAATATTGATAGTGACGACTTAAAGCCAACTGGCTGGGATACTTTGGCAGAAGAAAAACCAGTCCTTGATTCCTTTTCTGACATCACTATCTATGAATTGCACATCCGTGATTTCAGGTTGGTCCTTGCTTAACTCTTTTGTTTGTGCTCTTATGGAGACTATATCTAGTAAATGATATGCAATCCTAAACTTACCAGTTATATTAGCAGAACAAAATGCAGTGTAGATTACTAGATTCCTGGGAAATGCTGAAAACATAAGGCATGCGAATATAACGTCTGAAATATTACTTTTTTCTATTCTCTGTTTTCTTTCTTGATCTGATAAGATTTCTTCTCAAGATTTATGTGGTAATTAATTTTCTTGAGACCATCATTCTTTTGACATCATCCTCTGTGAGCTCATCTTTTACAATTTTCCAATTTTCCAATATTATATTGCCTCATTTTAATGATTACCAGTTTAATTTAAAGTCAAATTCTTACTTGCATGAAGTGTTACCTGAGTTCTTTGTAGTGTTCAATCATTTTTATGAGTATTTGCAGATAGTGGATCACTGGTTTTCATAATCAGTTTGTAGAGCCCTCCTCTATGGACATTTAAAATGAGGCAACATACAGAGGATGATACCAGAAATTAGACTGCATATTTCGATACAGTAGCATCCACATCTGTAGCGTGACTTTTCCACTCTTCTATAGACTGAATGTAGACAATATCTCCAGAATGACACTTCCATCTCTTGAATGCTGGTGGTGTCTAAACACGAGGGTTGCATTTGTAGTAGGTTACAGTGAAATGCTGAATTGTACTCCATCCCTTCAGCCAACTTGTTTCTCCTTTAGTGATGAATATTTTACCATGATTGAACAATATGGGGGTTGGGGTTGGGACAAGCAACAGTTCTTTAAATAATTCTGCTTTCCTTGAAATAATATCGCTATAGGTTGAGCATGCATGATTGACTTGTATCTTTCATCCTTCAGTCTATAGGAAACTGGCAAAGTGAATCATTATGTTCGACCTGAAGTAACCAAGTGAGAATTGAGAAATTCTGTTGCTCGAAACTTTATCATTCTTCACTAACTGAACATAAGAAACATTGAATTAAGGCGTAGAGGAACAGGACAACAAGTTCAAATCACAAACTCACAACTTCAGTACCATAAAAGACCAATTGTATGTATTGTTTTTAAATAACAGCTCATTGCCTCTCTTCTGAATGCAAAAGAATATTCAATCAATCTACCAGGTTTCCCGTCCTTTGAGAAGGATGCACATATATAAATGGTATCAATAGCATCTTTTTCTTATGCAAATTCTGTTATGACTATGTGAGTTTTTCTTTCTGAATATCAAATGTCCTTAAACTTATGATATTGCAACTAGGCTATGTGCATAAGGATGCTTTGAATGTGTTGTTTATCTGATCAAGCTAAAGTGATGCTTTGCCTATTTTATAATCTATTTAGTGCATATGACCTGAGTGTGGATCCTGATTCTCGAGGCGGCTTTCTTGCTTTTACGTATCAGGTAATGCATTGCCTTTTAAAATTCAGAATTTTGAGGTGTTTAGTTAAATATTGTTTTCACAATCATACTTCATGAAGCTATTCTTGTATTCTTAGGAGGAGAATGCATCTAACTTGGTGCACACTTTCCAAAAACTAGCAAACCAAATTGTAGAAAATTGTGTTTACTTTATTTTATATTGAAGAACTATATATATTTATAAATGTGTGGCACATTTACATAAATTCATTAATCATGTAATAGTGTCCAGTGTTGTCTATGTAACAGTTTGAAAATAAAGAAATGTATAACCTTGAGTACAAATTCCCTTCTATCAATCTTGCTAGTCCGGTGATCAGTAATTTATATGGTCATAGGGGATTTGATGCAGGATTCAACTGGAATGTCTCACCTACGGAAACTGTCTGATGCTGGTCTGACACACATCCATTTGTTGCCAAGCTTTCATTTTGCCGGTGTTGATGATGACAAAAGTAACTGGAAGTATCCTGGTAAAGTTCTCAGTTCATGAAATTCACTGTGATCTTATTATCAGTTTGTAAATTATGAATACGAAGCATCATTATTCAGATTAATTCTTTGATATGTTGACTTCTGTGATATATTGGTGGTTGATGTACTATCCTTTATTTCTTGTGTTTCTGTTTAAAGAGTAATTGTGTATGAAGCCTGTGCAAAGTACATATACTGCTTTTTCAAGGAAAAAAACTCTTGGTCATAGTTCGTTCTTCTGATTCTACAACCATGTTGGAGGTTCTAGGTCAATGCATGGTTGTGATAGTTTGTATCTGAACTGTTCCTAGATGTAATAACAATCATCCTAAAACCCTAAGTTTGGATGGATGGGGTCATGTTATATTTGCAGATTTTAAACACATGCACATGTGTGCGAGTTAAATGTTATGGGCTAAGCCCAACACATGGACAACTCATGAGGAAATTAATTTTGATTAAATGTTCTAGAAAATTCATTCTGGAGCCTTTTGCTCAGGCATCATGAAAAGATTTTACCTAGATTAGGTAAACATCATGGGATCATCTATCATTTTACATACTTGTTAGGGGTGATTTATGTCGTGTTAGGTTTGGAAAAAGATTGATCTGACCTAAAAAGATACTCTTAGTTCGGTTTGGACCTGTGCTCCCTCCTAATACTAGTGTACGCCAATCTGTGCCAAATTCATGTTTCCCTTTTTTTATGGGAGACATAGGGCACATACAGGCTCTGTTTGTTTTGATGAAAATAAACTCCTAAAGAAAACAAATATTTGGGAAAGTGAATTCAAGTAAAGTATTTCATCTTCATGCGTTTGATATATGACTTGAGGATGCAAAGAAAATTGTCTTGGAAATGTAAAACAAAATGCCTTTGTGAGAGGAAAATGAATTCCATTTTGAAAAGACTACTTCATTTTCTCAAAAAGTTAACTTACTTTTCTGGTTGAACGGGAAATCATTTTCCTGTTGACCAACCATTTTTTAGTTACTAAACACTAGAAAGTGATGAAATCATTTTCCAAAAAGGATACTTTCATCAAAACAAGCGGAGGCCAGAAGGCTCCCCATGTTGTCATCATTTATAACTTCCTGGTAACTGGTGATTTTATTACCGCTGGGGCCTAACTACTTCTGACTCGTCTTATGAATTTATAATGGCCATATTGCTCCTCCAGATGAAGTCGAAATGTCAATGCTACCCCCAGATTCTGATAAGCAGCAAGCTCAAATTGAAGCTATTAAAGATGAAGATCCTTATAATTGGGGGTATGTATCGTGCTACCTTTATCACCTATTATTATCTTTAGCTTTGTTAGTTGTATATATAAAAATTATGATGTTTGCAATTGAAATATAAGATACAATCCTGTGCTCTGGGGAGTCCCAAAAGGAAGCTATGCTAGCAATCCAAATGGGCCAAGTCGAATCCTTGAATTTCGAAAGATGGTTCAGGTTTGGAACTGACTTTTCCTTTTTATTCATATAGAAGCGATCATTATCATGACAAGATTGCTACTTTCAGGCACTCAATCGTATTGGCCTTCATGTTGTACTAGATGTTGTCTATAATCATTTAGCTGCAAGTGGACCATTCGATGAGAACTCTGTTCTCGATAAGGTGGTTACATCTATCTATATACTAAATACTGTTCACAATAATTTCAATCTGAAATAGTTCATGTAATCTCTAGGTTGTTCCTGGGTACTTCGTTCGAAGGAACACTGATGGATATATTGAAAATAGTGCTGCTGCAAATAACACAGCAAGTGAGCACTTTATGGTGGAGCGTTTAATCCTAGATGATCTTATAAACTGGGCAGTCAATTATAAGGTAACTCTTGATAGCTTGTAACATATTTTGCAGCTTTCACTGCTATTACTAGCTTAGCACTGTATGAGCACGTACAAGCTCATTCCATAGCTCTTGCATTGTTAAAGTTTCCGTATGAGTTGATGATGTTATCTAACAGAGGAGGTGCAGGAAGTGTGGCGTGGAGGGAGAAGGGAGGGGAAGGGAAGTAGCAGGGAGGGAGATGTCAGTACTTGAGACTTGAGATGAGGGAGACAGGTTATGGAAGAAGGGGAGTGCTGGGGCAGAAGATTGAGGCAGCAAGATGAGAAAAAGAATCGAGAGTGGGAGAGGAGGGAAGGGGAAGTGAGCAATCTCAATGAGGCGTCAAAGGTGCAGAAGGTAGGGGGACTGAGATGAGGAAGGGGACATGAGAGAAGGCGAAGGGAAGCAGAAGGGAAGGATGTGTCAATCGTTGATTGGAGGGAGACATATTGTGGAAGAAATGGAGGGGCTAGTGGAGGCACCAAGATGAGAAAGGGAAGTGAGGAAGGGAGAGGAGGGTAGGGGAAGTGAACACTCACAGTGACAAGTTAAAGGCGCAAATGCTAGGGGCACCGCGATAAGGAAGGAGGGGCCGTGAGGAGAATAGGAGAATGGGAAACAGATGACCAGAGGGCGGAGGGAAGGGGAAGTTTGTGATTACAGTGGCTGGTCAACAGTGCAGAAGCTGCGGACACTTAAATGAGGAAGGGAAATGAGGAGAGGACGGGAAGGGAAGTGAGGAGAGAGCAGGCGAATGGAAGGCTGGCAGTTGCAAAATGGCAAGGAACAGATGGAGGGAGGAAAGGAGAACCAGACAACCAGGACAACCAGGGGTTGGAGTAGAAGGAAGGGAGAGGAGGAGGAAACGATGTATGACAACCGAACAAGTTCTGGGTAACTGATGGTGTGTGGGTCAAGTGATGCATGATGCAACGCGAGTGTTGTACGATAGGAAATCTTTTCATTTTTCTATCATATTGTTTCACGCTGTAGGTAAGTGGCACCTGTGCTTTTTTTTACTGAAAGCATGACAATCAGCTTTTTCCATATTCATGATAATGATTCACCATGAAATGGCAAGTTGCCTGGGTCTCAACGCATTTTGATAAGACAGCAAAATAAGTATAATAAACAGTTTTAGCTAATGATGTTGAAATTTTACCTTTTGTTTTAAATATGAGGTCCTCTACAAAATTGGTGGGAATAAAGCTCCTGCCTCTTTATCCATTGAAAAATTTCAGCTGTTCCTTGACTAGTTGGTTTGCTCATATCTCAAAACCTTTCCTTATCTCCTGTATCATATTTCTTTCCTGTGTTCACCACTATTTCAAAATCTTCTCTGGCATTTTTCTTTGAAGATCGTAAAACAGACACTTTTGCGTTTTGGTATATGACTTCAATACTAACAGGCAGATTGATCATCTCTCTGCTAAATTCCAGTTTTTCATATTTTATATCTGTGTTGAAATTGTGGAAGACCAATTAAATCTATTATATGTTATCTGCTTGTGAGAAATAAGAGAGAGAAAGAACATGAAAAAAAGACACGATCTTAAGTTATTATATTTTCTGGTGTGAACAAATCGTTCAACTAAATGGAATTTTATGCACTTATCTTCCCTGTTCTTTTATTGAATGCACCTCGGAAGATATCTTTTGTATGTTCCATGATGGGCATGGCATGTTTGGCTACATGTGTGTTACCCTTTCTCTCCTTTCGTAGTGAAACAAACAATACCTTGTTCTTGTTTATTACAATTTGAAAATTTTCTTTTTCATCATTTTTGTTTGTATCAATAATTACAATTGTTTATTCACTTGTACTTTTCTTCTAATTTCCAGTTGTTTTCTTATATAAATTTTTTTATTGAACCTGAAAAAGTGACAACAATGTTCCATTCAATACCAGGTTGATGGCTTCCGATTTGATCTCATGGGCCACATTATGAAGAGAACCATGGTCTGTATTCCATTGGCTCTTTAGAATTACTTGAAAGTATTTGGTTTCTATTAATATAACATTTGTGCCCTAAAGCCCTTCAAAAAAAAAATTGTGCCCTAAAAAGCGTTAATATAACATTTTTCTTATCCAGATCCATGAGTGCACTAGTGCTCTTTCTTATGATACTGTTGATTTTCTTTAATGATGATTCAAAATTGATCTAGCATTTAGATTCTATCATCTGTGGTTTGCTCAAAGTTATTTGAAATGTGACATATAAGCTCCATTCTTCTTGGTAGTTTTCATTTAAGTATACTAATAACACCTTGAATTTTGTACAGGTCATGTAGATGATTCTTAGCTAATGATACTTGAAAATTAGAAGAGCCGTTTGTTTAAACCTTGAAATTAAATCTGTACCTCTCTTGCATTTTATCTGACATTGTTTTTATGTTTTTCCAATTCTAGATGAAAGCAAAGAATGCTCTTCAGAGCCTTTCCAAGGACAGGAATGGAGTAGATGGTTCAAAGATCTACATGTAAGGTTCTTGTTATTGATTATTCTATATAAAAAAGCTTGTTTTATATTTGGTAATATTCTGCAACACTTTTTTCTTATCAAGTTGGAATTTTGTGAAATCTATATTTGACGAGGGTTTATTATCTCAGTTACGGTGAAGGATGGGACTTTGGTGAAGTTGCTAAGAATAGGCTTGGCATAAATGCATCACAATTGAATATGTCTGGTTCGAGTATTGGGAGGTAAGACATTTTGTCTCTAAGAAGTAAGATCTCTTATCAGCATCCCTAATCTAAGATTCTAAACTTTGAAATATGCTTCTAAACACGTCTTCAGGATAGAAGTTTCTGAGGGAATGCAGGTTTAAATTTTACTTCATCGGGGTTAAGAATTATAAATATTAAGATAGTTATCTTCCTAATGTCTTAAGCGTTTTGGACAGTTGAATAACACATCTAATTTAACATGGTACCAGAGCAGAATTGAGAGGCTTGAGTTCAAACTCTGGTGGAGCCCTTATTAAAAATTAATTTTCTTCCCTAATGGTCCACATAGTGGACTGGGCTTACACCAAAATTATCAGAAACCCACTCACATGTGGGGGAGTGTTAAGAATATAAATATAAAAATGGTTTTAAGCTTTAAGGATAATTTACAACACATCTAACTTAATATGGCATCAGAGCATGGTCGAGAGGTCTTGAGTTCAGATCTTGACGGAAGTCTTATTAAAGATTTATTTCCTCCCTTAGTGGCCTAGTGGTGGGCTGGGCTAGACCAAAATTGTCAAAAATTTATACGCGAGAGGGAGTGTTAAAGATATAAATATAAAGTTCTTCCTAAGAAGCTTAAGCTTTTAGGATAGCTGATAGCATATTTAGTTTCACAACGGTTATTACATACACAGATTGACGCAGAGAAACGTCTAGTGACCAGTGAGGTTTGGGGGTTCATTTTTGTTCTCTTCATACTCCATTTTCATTCAAGGTGCCCGTCTGCGTTGAGCTTGGGTGCTGAAACCCTTTATTTCTTCTTCCCTCTTGTGTATCATGTGAACAAGCTGGCAATGACCCCTGACCAGTGATTGGCAAGGTGCTGCTCTATCTGCCCCTTGTCTTGCTGCTGCTGGTGTCGACTTGTTGCCAAATGTTTCTTCCTTTTATCATCTTGACCTTTTATTTTGTGTCCATTGGAGCATCTGATACTCGGAGCTCTAGAGACATCAGACAGTCCTTCGTTGTTTTCGTTTCTTTTTCTTCAAAACTTCTAAGATCATTTTCTAAAAATAAAATATAAAAGATAAAAAGAACAGAAAAATGGTCCAAGTACTGATCTGAACTAAACTGCTAGGGGAACAGTTCATCCAGTACCACTGAGATTTAAAACCTTGGGGTTTCTTCAATGAGGTTCCCTTGTAAACCATTTAGAACTTGAAAAAAATATCTCATCTGGTGTGAAAATACTGATTTTGACATAGTTGTAACTTGAGATACAATCATAAACTACAAAGACACAAAATAAAATCAACATATTGGATAAGTTTCTGGGCTGCTCCAGATTTAGAGTATTGGAGTTAATATTTTTCTTTTGTCCTGTGAAATTTGTGTGGTCGGTTTTACGTACAATGAAATGAAGTATTAACTTGATATATCCTTTCACATTTTTTTCATAAATAAAGAGGTATGTATGGTAGCAATAATGATTAGAATGCTTATGAAGTTGAAATATTTTGATGAAGATTCAATTGAATGAGTCGTCAAACTTGAATTGTTTGGAGAGTGATATTAATATTTACTACTTAATATGAAACAAATAAACTTATCCTTGTATCTGTCAAATCTTATGGTTTAGATAGTTGGGTAAGAATTCTCCCGCATTCTATTTCACCATTGCCATGGGCTTCAATTGAAACTGTACCCATTTGTTCTATTTGTCAAGTATTGACCTTAGAAAATTTTTTCATCCTGTCACACCTGCTGACACATTGTTTTTTTCTCTTTAACGTTTTTTAATTTAACTTCATGTTGGAGCTCTTTTTCGTTTCTTGGTTTTGTTCATCTTTTTGACACTCTATGCAACCTTGTGGGCATGCTGGTTTTACGATCCAAGTTTTTTGGGCTTCTTTCGTGTTTTACCAAATTTCTATTCAGGTTTTAGAGACAATTTTTTATTAAGAAACATGCTTATTAGTTGTGCTGATATCAATGTTCTTCTACTATTTCCTCAGCTTCAATGATCGAATACGAGATGCAGTTATCGGTGGTTCACCATTTGGTAATCCACTTCAACAAGGTTTTGTTACAGGCTTATCTTTGGAGGTTTGTTAGATTTTCAGCTTCATCTATGATTATTTTTTTTAATTTACTTTTTCTCTATGATTAGCTAAGATATTTTGACACTTTCCTAAGATAAAAAGATATTTTGATCTAGTTAGGGTCCAATAGTGTAATTTTAATCCCTTCTTATTTTAACACAATTTAAATGCCATTCAGAGCCAAATTTGCATTTTTCCATCTAGTAATCAATATATAACCAATATTCCAACAAGATGCATTCATATTTTACTGGTGTCTTATCTTTTAAAGCTAGGACCATTCAGGAGAACATTAAGTCGCTGGACAAAAGTACTGAGGGAACACTTTAAGATCACATCTATGCAATGAACATTGTTTTATGTTGGATTAGGGACCTAGAATCTGAGGATAATAAATAGGTTATCAGATAAGTCCAATTTACATAAATATAGAATTGATCCTACTCAGAATGAAGCAAGTCATTAACAAGTACAAAGAAACTTGGAGACAAGAAAAATATGTTAACATATAGGGCACCAAATAAAGAACTCAAAAGTAAAACAACAGGGAACAAAGTAATATTTAACAATGTAACAACCTCTCCTCTGAGGTTTGGGAGATACTGCCTTTATATTTTCTCCTAAATTTCCTTTTCTATGGTAGATTATTCTAGTTATGACAGTGAGCGAAAGTAGAGATCCATCTGAGACTTACAAGTTTTATCTTACTAATTCCTTTTTTGTCTTAGGTGGAGGATTTATGGAGAAAAAATGGACAATTTTAAGGATCTTAGCATTGCAAGGTTGACCTTCAATATTTGCTCTTCTAGTTAAAAGAGCATATGCAAGAGGCATGTCTTCGGTTAGTCCCACATGGACAAGTCACAGGAGAGATGTTGGTTATATAAGTGGACATGCCTTGAACTCATAAAGACGCGTTAGAAAACTGAGGTGCTAAGTGTTATATCGTGAGTGCATGATGGGAGTCACCTCTAGAATCCAAAGTGGACAATATTTTGACAAGTGTTGAGTCCCTAAGGAGAATAGGCCGTTACGCCACTCTGATACAAGTTAAGCGCATTTTAAAATCGTGCGCGCCAAGGCCCAAAGCAAATAATATCTCGGCGGGCCATGATGTTATAACATAAATAGACTTAAGATGAATATTTGTTCTATCTTTTGACAATGTCAAAGTATAAGGAAATAATTTTGTTAAGAATATAAATATAAAGATGTTGTTCTTCCTAAAGGCTTAAGATTTTAGGATTGTTGATAGCACATCTAATTTAACATAGTATCAGAGCCAAATGTCCTGAGTTCAAACCTCGATATCGCTCGTTTTAAAAAATTAATTTCCTCAGTTGTCCATGTCTTGAGCTTTGGGCTAGACCAAAATTGTCAGTGGTCCACACGTAGGGGGGAGTGTTAAGAATATAAATATAAAGATATTGCTCTTCCTAAAGGCTTAAGCTTTTAGGATTGTTGGTAGCACATCTTATTTAACAGATTTTAGTATTGCATGAAGTTAAAACATGTTTATATGATGACTAAATTCTAAGGTTTTGATGTACAACAAAAAATAATAGATGCTTCTACCAAAGCTGGGGAAGAGGAATAGGTGACGATTAGGTTGATAAAAATGCATATTCACAAGGAAAAGTACATTCATTATCTTCTGTGTTCTAATATCTGGGTAAAAAGTAGAAAACACTAAGTCATATATGAGAAGGAATTCATAATTTTTGTTGAAGAGGGACTTCATAATTTTTGTTGGACATGAGAGGGACCTTCATAGTTTTTGTTGTATTTTTGATAGCCAGGAGGGTAAGTTTGGAAGCTCTGGAGAAGTAAATATTGGAAACTGGCTTAAAAGGCTTGTGTATGCATGACATAAGGTAGATTGAGGGAAAGAAAACTTTATGGGATGTAAATTGAGGTTATGCACATTCCAATAATAAGTGTTTTAATACTTCGACAATATGTCGTTTCAAAAGAATTTTTTTTATGATGTCTCGTATCACAAGAATCTTCCGTTGAGTTTTTATTGTGCTCTTTTATCTTCCTCTTTCATCCATGCTGCTATGATTCCAGAATGTGAGATGAATCGCAACAGGTAAACTAACTTCAGTTTACTTATGTGCAGCCTAATGGCTACAACCAAGGTGATACATCTACCACAGATGAAGCACTTTCAGCATTAGCTGATCATATACAGGTTCTTTTTTTCTTCACTTTTCTTAGCAATTTTTTTTCACTTATTCGTTGTTAGACCAATTGTATGCATTTATTAGATTCCCTGCTGAGAAACTGGCATGGATTTGAGAGGAAATCTAATATGAATAATGTTCTTGCGAAACATTTTTAAAACTTTTATATTCCTGACCTTGAACTAACTATTGGGTTTATATTATTCAGTTCATCCTATGAGTAACTTCATTAATCAACACATATTGTATGCTTTTACACTCTGGAAAAGAGAATGAAATTTATGTTGTTCCTTTAATGAACACAAAAGTATATAAATTTCGATAACTTATAAGAATTTAATTTTCAACTGTTCTGGGCAAGATATTTCCCTCTTATTCTTCATTATGACAGTCATATTCATTTAAGATTCTTTGCTGGAAACCTGGCATGGGTTTGAGTGGAAATTAACACGAACAATGTTCTTGCAAAATATTCTTAAAATTTTTGTTCTCTTGGCCTTGTACTAGATGTTGGGTTTATAATATTTAGTTCATCCTATGAGTAACTTTATTGATCAACACATTGTATGTTTTCACGCTTTTGAATAGAGAATGAAATTTATGCTGTTCCTTTAATGAACACAACATTGTATGAATTTTATTTTCCACTTTTTTTAGCAAGACAATTTCCACTAATTCATCATTATAACAGTCCTATAAATTTATGGATTCCCTGTTGGGAAGCTGGCATGGATTTGAGTGGAAGTGTACCATGCACGGTGTTCTCGCTAAACATTCTTAAAACTTTTATTCTCCTGGCCTTGTACTAGATACTGGGTTTATAATATTTTGTTCATCTTATACATGAGTAACTTTCATTTTTTATAAGAAAAAAATTTAATTAATGCTACAAATAGTATGGATATCTTGATTTGTTAATGGTGCATGTGGGAATATGGATATCGTTTTGTTATTATAATATCTGAATCTCTGTTTTAGGTTGGGTTAGCAGCCAATCTAAAGGACTTTGTCCTAACATCTCACAAAGGAATGGCGGTAAATTTCTTAATATATGTTCTTCCTTTACCAGTCTGATTCCACGAAGCTTGAGATTCAATGAAGTTTCTCCTGGACTTTTCAGATTTATTTCTTACTGGAATATTATTTAACAGACAAAAGGTTCTGAAATTCTAACTCATGACGGGATGCCGGTTGGATATGCATCACAACCCACAGATACTGTAAGCATTATGAGTAATCTATTCTCAGATGCCACAGTTATTTAGAAGATAATACCATAGCTTGATAAGTAATCTATTCTCAACCCTTTGATAATGTCTGCCGCCTTTCTGTCAGACCATCAACTTCTAATTTCAGATGTCTTATCAAGATCTCCTGTTTATCATTTTATTTATGTCTACTTGTGGCACTTGTTTCATGATTTTTGGCTTTTATGACAAAAGACTAAGAAATGTGCTGATGTACGGAAAATTAGATTATGGGCCTTCTCTCCTACTGTTTGGTCTTTAATTACGGGCATTTAACATGAGGCATTTATTTTGGGCCTTTTCACTACTTGTTTTTCTTTTATTTGGTTTCCTTGCTATTTGGTACACAGGATTTCTGAACTCTATAAACTTCTGTATGGTTGAACTAGAATTTAGATTTGATAAGAGAAAATTATTCTCTAGTTATTTCTTAAGTAGATAGATTTAAGCAGATAACTTAATTATGGTTTAGGAGTAGAATAGTTTAGTAGATCTCCATAATATGCCTAACGTGTTTCTTTTTCAATCAAATGTTTCAGATCAATTATGTATCTGCCCATGACAACATGACTTTGTTTGACAACATTAGCATGAAGGTACACTGACTTCCTCTCGCAATGGTTCCATCCAATGTTGTTTTCAGATATATGCATTTGTAACATTTATGCTCTTACATTTGTGGCATTTGCATAATTCTTTTGAATTTTTAGTAGTTATAGTAATACTACATTTTTTTCTTCCGAATAGTTACTGAATCTGAAAATATTTTAGAATCTCTTTTCCACATAGTTATTCACATTGTATTTTCTGTTGAATAAATTTTCGCTTCGACTTATGATATGTCACAGACTCGAGTGGAACTCTCAGTAGAGGAGAGGTGCAGGATAAACCATTTGGCTTCAAGTATCGTAGCACTTTCTCAGGTTTCTTTGTGACCTTTGGTTCATATATTTCTTTTGCTGTTGTGTTTCTATGTTATATATTAAAGTTTTCATTTTGATAATTGGAATGCTTGGTTTGCTTCCTATATGTCTATTCTTGTTTTATGTTATAATTGTTAGATCAGATGTGCTACCAATTGCCCTAAAAGCTTAAGTGATTACCTCTCACGTGTGGGCTGCTGACAATTTTGGTCTAATCTAACCCACCACATGGATCACTAAGGGAGGACATTAATTTTTAATAAGAGCTATGTCAGGGTTTGAACTCAGGATCTCTCGACCCTGCTCTAGTATCATGTGAAACTAGATGTGCTACCAATATCCTAAAAGGTTTAGTCATTAGGAAAGAATAACATCTCTATATTTATTTTCTTAACAATAATCTTATCTTTTCATGCTCAAATAATGTCACTTGGTTTACATAGATGCTCATGAAACCACATATTGTTAGTTTTTGTTTCTTTTAGAAATAGTTTGTTCGCGGGTGTTTGAAAATGAATTTCAGATTCACTTTTCCTCTAAATAATCATACTAAGAAGATGAGTTTGTGATATTGACACCTGAGCTCCCTCTCGATTGACCAGATTATTTGTTTTATTGTATGACAATGTTTTCTTTCATGGTTTGTTATTGACCTTATATCCATTGATATTTCTTATATAACCTTTGGCAGCTTTTTGTCTTCAAGATATTCAAGCCTCTTCTTCAGATATTATCATATTTTCGAAATGTTTAAAATCTTTAGAATGTTATTTTAGATCTAAGCTCCTTAACTGCTCAAAATAACAAATTTCTGATTGTTGAGTTTCATTGAGCTCAACTTGAATATAAACTACCAGGTTAATTTAAAATAGAAGTTGAGCATCATTACTTAATCATATTGAAGGATGGAATGATGGATCACACAAAAAATATTTAATCTTGGATCTAAAGAAGACTGGAGTGGCAATCAACTCACATAAAACTGAAAATTACTTTGATTCGTTATGTTTTGTCTAAATTTCTTGAAGGTAATATTTTCAATTCAGAATTTCAGAACTTTGCTAGGTTTCACTTCTGAGTAAAGCATGCTTATCTTATGTTTAAATATTGAATAACACATCTCCTGATTATTATGGTAGTACTATTATATTGTGCAAGGCAAAACAAAACAAAACTGTGCTAGCTCCACCATAAGATGGTAAAACCTTCCTTGGCAATGATGTTCTTTGCAAAATATTCAAAACTTTCACTAACTCAAGTTCTGTAGGAGACAATTTTGGACAAAATATTTGGCTTGCTAAGAATCAGCTAAATTGTCATTAGAGCTGATTGAAATATTCAACTCTTGCATATCAATTTGTTGACAAGCTTACAAGTTAAAGGCATAAACATAATGACGAGTTTTGAAGGAAACCTCGTGCTGGATCAGTAGGATCTAAGATGCTTTTTATTCAATAATATTAGAGACACATAATACTGAACTTTCATGTGATGTATGCCTGAATGGGAGGTTCTCCAGTCGGTAAAGCTTGTGGGTTCTAGCACAACACAACATCTGCCTTTAGTTTACTGGCACAGTATGATAATGTGACCATAGCTTAATCATACAGTGTGTGCAGCTTAGAATTTATATCTTGATTAGGGATATTATTCAAGAAATCCTTTATAAGAGGAAAAGTTAGTCAAGTTGACTTGTGTTTAACATTCTTTCGATATATCATTGTTCCATTTTCCCTTAATTAACTCTACTGATCAGCTCAAAAGGTTTTTACATCCCTGCAAATATTCACATTCTTTCTATAATCATGATTGCATTTTCCTTTAATTAAATGAAACTTAAATCTAATATCAGATTGTCTTCCCTGATAACTTGGTGTAAATTGCCATGGACATTATTGAAGTCGAATTATTGTGGTACTTTTGTTTTGATAATCAGGGAATAGCATTTTTTCACTCTG
Organism: Pontederia paniculata; assembly: GCA_001647135.1. Taxonomy (NCBI): domain Eukaryota; kingdom Viridiplantae; phylum Streptophyta; class Magnoliopsida; order Commelinales; family Pontederiaceae; genus Pontederia; species Pontederia paniculata. Next base: position 41,855 of record LTAE01000550.1, read on the forward strand.
GTGATGAAATATTAAGATCCAAATCATTTGATCGTGACTCATATAACTCTGGTGATTGGTTCAACAGGTCGGCATTTGCATCCCTGCAAATAGTTTCTGTCATATCGCATTATACCTTTTTCTCCTTTTTATTCTCTATAGGAATTTTCAATATAAATTTGTCTAGAAATGCTGTCTGTATGCCTCGTTTATTTATTGAGTTAATTTGGTCCCTGCAATTGAAAATTTGTTATTGCCTAATATTCCAAGGATCGACTTCACTTATGAATCAAACAATTGGGGCGTGGGACTGCCACCAAGGGAAAAGAATGAGAGTAACTGGCCTCTGTAAGTCTCTATCTCTCAGTTAATAAAAGAGTTTTTTCATGAGATTATTTACTCCAAGTGCAAAATTAACTATATTTGTTGACAAATATATGTTAGATTGGAAAGGCCATGTGGATTTGCTAATTGTATATTTCTTCAATGTAGTATGAAGCCACGCTTAGCAAATCCATCTTTCAAACCTCTGAAGCATCACATTCTTGCCGCTCTTGATAATTTCCTTGTCCTTTTGAAGATCAGATATTCTTCACCTCTTTTCCGACTGCAAACAGAAAATGCCATTCAGGTATTATCCATGTGTGAGTACTTTTTCTAACAGTAACTTTGGGTGAAATCACATGTAGATTGTTGACAGGAAATATCTAGTGAGATTTTTACAGAATGCGAAGGTTTATAATGGCTTCAATGTTTAAATCTTATATTACCGATCTTTTCTCTAGTTGGAAATCTTGTAGCCTTGCAATTTGGACATACTATTTAGTAAAAGCATTTCATACCTGGATGTATGATATGTGTGGCATGCAATCAGTACACTAAGAATTGAAAATGGAGCTTCCAAGTTTTTATAGACACTTCACTTTATAGGTTGGTATGTAGTAGTTTGTTAGAATAATCATGCAACACCATGGTAAATCATTTTTTAACTTCATAGGTAGGAATAGAAATTTATTTGGACCTGATAATTTGTTGGATTATTTTTCTTGTATCTTGCAATAAAATGAAATGGTCAGAACTGAACCAGTAGATGCGAAACTAGTTTATGTTGTATCCAAAGTTAGCTGCATTGAATGCTCTTGTGAAGCTAGTCCATATTGTTTCTCATCTTCTTTGCAGTTCATGTCATGTAATGCCAAATGCTAAATCACTTTCTTCAACAAACAATTTTGCAATAGTTAACGTGACAACTCTCAGTGTAGAGTATATGGTTAGCTGCTTTAGAATGTAGAATCTACAAATAATCTGCCCAACCTTGCACGGAAGAGAATGATATTGGAACCTGATCAGAATTTGACTGTTATAACTGCATTTCCCTCTATAAGACATGCTCCAAAGGAACCTATATTAGTTCCAAATTGTTGTGTACCTCTACAACTGGAACTTGGGCTCCTATTTGTAGAACAGAATGATAGATATCTTCATATACTTATGCATTCTTTGATTAATCATGAATGTCTCGTCTATCCCCTCTTCTAAACTCTTGACTATTATCTACAATTACCATATCCCCCTGTCAAACATTATGATTTCCAGGAACGAGTCCGGTTCCACAATACAGGGACCTCTTGGGTTCAGGGAGTCATTGTTATGAGCATCGAAGATGGCGATGAAGGAATGCCTGGCATGGGGCAACTGGATCCACAGTATGTGCCTCATATATGTCGTGTACACAATGTTTATGAATTTTCTTAGGATCAAAACAGGATACGTTATATATCTTACTACAATTTGGCGCAGATACTCCTCCGTTGTAGTCGTTTTTAATGCATGTCCAACCGAAGTATCATTAGTGATCCCAACCTTGAAGTCCAGAAGACTTGAATTACATCCTGTGCAGGTAACCCCTTTTTCCCTCGTCAAAATATTCATGTTCTGTGTTAATATTTGTAAACTGATAGTTCCTTTTATAGCAACTGAATAAATTAAGAGGATTGACCGTAGTGATTGCAATGTAGTTGAACTCTGCGGATGCATTAGTCAAGCAATCATCGTACGAGGCCTCCTGTGGACTTTTCACAATTCCGAAGAGAACGACATCAGTATTCGTCGAACCGCGAGGCGCGTAGGGGATGGCATCTGTCCAAGTTCGTGAATAAGAATAACGAGGAATGTTATTGTGACGAGAATCAGATTCGTAAACACTTTCCAGTCGTCTAAGCGAGGATACAAGGATGGGTGCAGTAACTAGCTTATAGTCTGAGTGAATATGAATATATATTGAAATTTAGCAAATTATTGTAAGATAAACATTTAATATATATACACAAAACTTAACTGGCAATTGACGAAATTAGTTTGATGTTTACTTTATATTGATTTAAACTATTCTCGTCTTTTGTCCAATGAGTCACATATTGTCTTTCTTCGGAACGAGTCTTTCCAGGATCGAGTCATTTATTTACCAGTGAGATATTTCAATGTATCTTTTTCACTTGTTAAATTAAAAGTAGTAATAATTTTAATGCAGTACTTATATACACACTATTTATATATATTGGAAAATTCACATTTTTGTATTATATTGTCTGTGTATCCTATACATTTATAATATATGATGTTTTTAAAAATATATTTAAAGTGCATGTATACTATTATATAAATTTATGATATAAACGAGTAAACCATTTTGTTTTTTGCAAGCTGCATGCGACAGGATAATAATAGTATTTAATAGTTTTACCTGCAGGAGAGTCCAAGTCAAGTCTGGTCTGGTCTAGTAGGGAATACGTACGGCAACTGACAAGTGTGTCGAGGTAACTTGTTCCACGCATTGCTCTCCTCCAGTAAATTTTCATTTTCTATTTTCCCAGTATAATTCATATTTTCTTGTCAGGGAGTTGTCCAATCTCATGTCGATAAATGGACCCGGTGATGGTGTGAAAGTTTCAGGGGATGCAGAACCAACTTTTTGAGGAGGCAAAAGTTGCAATGCTTTTGATGACAGACGCTTACCGGTCAAGACAATTGCTGTAACAATTTTTGATGCAAATGTGAACCTTGCGCATTGCTGCGACTGCTACTGCGCTCAGAATACATATACCACATATTAACATTGCATAACACTTTGCATTGCATTTGCATCACAGATGAGGCACATTTTGATCGTTAATTTTAAATTAATAGTTAAATTTAACTCAATTAAAATAAGAGAATAATTAAATTTAATTATTAATTTAGAATCAATTATCAAATTTATGTGTGATATAAGATACACTGTAAAGTGCTATGTACCTTATTTTTCACTTAATATTAATAAGAGTGTCCTTAATATGCTTAATATACTTCATCTTATTTATTTTGTTTTTATTTATACTAATAAACTATTTGATTAGCCTTTCTCAAAAAAGATCATCTGTATTAGCACTTTATTAATACTCTCAACTAGTGATGTCTATTAATATTTGTCAACTAATGAATGACATGTACGCATATTTTCTATAGGAAAAAAGTATTGTTTCTCTAATTGCTATATTATATATATATCTATCTATATATATATATATAGGTTTTAAACGTATATAATCTTTCGGAATATAATGTATTATATTTGTGCTTGTTATTTCTCTATTTATTTATTTACAACTCAAAGGTGTCAAACACTTGTTATAAAAACTATTACTATACTGAATTTTTCATTCTTTTTTTCATACAAAAGTATGCAAACAATGTGAAACCTTTTCTATATAATATACATATATAATATCCTTTCAATTTTCCTCATCTTTCGAAACAATCTAAATCCTCTTAACTAATTATCCTTCTTAAAATCCTCATGAAATGTTTTAAAAAGTTGACAAAATTACAATGTAAGAAAATCTTTAAGAGAAAATTTAGGAGGTTGCATCAATGCTCCCATCTTCCACATATAAAATAGTGCAAGGAGTTGCGGCATTGATCAAGGCATTGAATGGGTCTGAGTTGCATGTGAAGATAAAATCATAAAAGTCTCACGAGGAGGAGGAGGAGGAGGTGTTGCTGCCGGTGCCACCCTGGAATGGATGTCCATCCCCACCACTGTTTGCCAGTTGCAGACAGACACGACGATGTGGCCTTCACTTCACTACTGTTTGCCCCACTTCCGGATAAGGATCAATCATTAGATCGCGGTGATCGGATCGCCATGTCACATGAGATTTAGCTTTGTCTCACTCCTAATTAACTTATAGTATTTTACAAATTAGATGATTAGAAAATTTGTGTTTGGAGTTGAGAGATAGAAAATTAATATTTGTAAGTTTAAATTTTGGAGTCACTAATTTAATTAGGGCTATAAATTATTTTCGCTTCGAACATGCTAATAATCGTCGAAAAAAAACTTACAATATTTTATACATATATTAGGTAGATTACTATATCTATTAAACACATTAGTTAATATGGTTAACAAATTTGAATTTAAGATGACAGTCGGAGGAAGTTAATAATTTTGAATTTAAAATTTAAAATTGTCACTATTTGAAAAAAGTAACTGAGAACATATATTCTAAAATAATAAAATTAATTGACATGGCTATTATTATTATTATTATTATTATTATTATTATTATTATTATTAATTTGACTAGCACAAAAATAGCAGATACGTTTCAAAGGGAGCATCACAACTTGCCCAGTTCGACACTGGGGGTGGGGGATGAATGATGATATATACTCTTGATAGGGAAATGAGAAAAAAAGGACCGTATTAATTGCTGATAGCTTGGCGAAACATGTATGTAGAGAGATGTCTTCAAGATCTAGCAAATTAAAGATGGGGAATGTAACGTCTTTGCTCAAATCTCAATCCCATAATGCAATGAAAGATCTCTTTCAATCATCTTTTTTACTTACCGAAAATAATTTTTTTTCTTTTTTTTTGCATTTAATTGGGTTTTTAAGTGATGAAACAAGAATAAATTACAGAATTAAAAGCATCGCGATAAATAATGAAATGGATAAAAATACACACACGAGACACAAGTTGAGAATGAATTCATATTATTTCATAGTTGATACTCATAGTTCCCAAATATAATTTAATATACGATGAAACTTCATATCACTATATTACAATCCATTATATGTGATTTGATAAATGGAGTTGGCGAAGGTACCGAGTACTCATTGAATAACGCATTCAATTCAGTGGCCAAGTATTTGTTCAACATACCAATCAGACCCGTGACCCATTCTCAAGTCCGCCCTTATTCGCTTTCAAATACAGAAACTAAGCAAGTTACAACTTACAACAATCATCTACCATCACCATTGATGTTATAGTTGTGATTCATCACAATCATCTTTCAATTTAAGACACTGATGTTAGCATTATGGTTCATAATTTTTATTTTTACCTATTATCAATGGTGAGTTATCAAAAGTATAATGCCCCAAAAGATCACTCTGCCACGTGGCAGAGTGCTCTCTAGCTCGGGGACACTACACATCATATTTATTCTTGATTTTTAGATTGACACTAAAATTAATAAAGTAGATACAAAATACATAAAATAATTAAAAGCATAAGGTCTTTCCAACTCTTTTCATAAAACTTAAATGCGAAAGTTTTACGTGACATAAAGTCTCATAGTCTCACGTCACATAATAGTTTCTTCTCTTATTACAATTGGATGAAAGAGACTAAACTGAAAGACATCATACTATTAGTCACTGCTCATGTGCAAGCAAAATCATCACAAACACTTGTAGCCACTAGCACCATCAGTAATCATGATATCTCGAATCACTAACCTGCAGGATCAAAAGCAGGGGAAAAATAAATCCACCGTGAGCTATGAAGCTCATATATGTAAAACATACACAATAGAAATATATTTTCATGATAAACAAAAGTACGAATATAACTACATCATCACAATTAGATATTATTATTCATAACATAAGGATCATCATATAACATCATATATATATATATATATAAATATATATATATATATAAATATATATAAATATATATATATATAAATATATATATAATATATATATATATATATATATATATATGATGTGTGTGTGTGTGTGTGTGTGCATTTCATATACTTTCTTTCATATATCATATTTCCTTTTAACATATTTTTCTTGCATGAGGGTAAGCTATAACATTAACATAAGATAATCAAATATCAATTACACATCTGCCATCATTCATCATCATCGAGTCCTTTCATCATATACATTGCATTCATCATTAAACTTTCTCTGTGCTTAGTAGATATACAATACATAAACATAATTTCTTAACAGCTAATGCAATATGATCAATGCAAGTATTAAATCAAGTGATTATCTTCTTAAGTTCTTCTTATCTCATTAGTGACTTTGATGGTTGCTTTGATGTGACTTTGAATAACTCATAAGTCTTTAGAGGTTTTGTCAATAGATCAGTGGAGGTGTACAAGTCACAACTGAAAAGGATACTTGAGAAATTCATTTATTGCAAGGAGGAGAGAAGGGCATGCAACATGAACTAAGTAACAACTGATCTACCAATCATAAATATTGGCGCTCCCAATCATTCAATGCATGAGGCCTCATCATTAATTTCGTGAAGATGATTGACCATTTATCTTGTCCACATATTAGTCCTTAGGATTACAGAAGGATTTCACCGCATCTACTATTAAAATAAAAAGAATTCGACCTAAAATGAATATGGAAGACAACAATCATGGCTCGTAACAGCTCTGTCACGGTCATGACTGTCCTGTCACGACCCGTGAAGGCTCTGTCACGGTCGTGACCGAACTGCTAACATCTCATTCATCAGGGCCATGACCCGTGACAAAGTGTGTCACGGTCGTGATCGAATGATGTTATTCTTCCCATTTAAGTCACGACCCGTGACATAGTAGTCACGACCGTGACCATAGGCATGCATTCGCAGTTCGACTTCACGGCTCATGACCGAGCGCTCACGAAACCGTGTCATGGCCCGTGATGACATCTTCACGGCCGTGACTGAAGGGTGTTTTCCTACATTCTAATGTCACAGCCCGTGACCAGTTGGTCATGATCGTGACCGAAGGGTGATTTCTTACTCATTAATGTCACGGCCGTGACCAGTTGGTCACGACCGTGACTCAAGACATGACAACTTTGCTTCCCTCTGTCACAGCTCATGACATTGTTGAATCTAGGATCCCGCGAGTATTTTGAATGATCACAAATTTGTAAATGAACTCAGTCTGTACTGATGAACTTGTTGAGCTGATTTCTGTAATAGGATATATTCAATTTCAGAATAATGGTCGATCTGAGTTGAAGGAATGGACGACCAGTGTTATCAGAAGAACTACGTGTGCAGTGAGCGTCCTAAGTATATGAAGCGGTCGACCAACATTAGAAGGGAAATACATGTGATGAGGAGCAGAAGCATAAACGGTCGACCAAAGATGTAAAGAGGGCGACCAATAATGGAAGAGTATACATGTAAAAGAAGGGATCAGAGGATGACCGGTCGACCAAAGACGAAGGAGGAGCGACCGGATGTAAAAGGCTGAAGATCGTCCGATGATGAGGAATGGGCGACCCCAAGATAACAATTTTCAACACAAGGTTGAGGAGTGGTCGTCTGGAGGGCTCAAGGAGGAGACAGTGGACGACCGGAAGACTGCCAGACTGAAGGTGGACATCCAGAGGGCTCAAGGTGGAGACAATGGACGACCAGAGCAGAAGGCTGTGGATGAGTGGTCGACCGCAGGATAAGTGTGGGCGACCGGTAGCATCAAGTGAAGACAGAGGACGTCCGAAGTCTTGGAGAGAAGACAAGCAGACACCCAAGAGTCTGTTGAAGCTGATGGAAGGCAGAGGATCGGACGTCCCCAGGATTGACGGATGACCGATGGAGTTTGTCAGAGGTCGTCCGGAGTTTGAGGAAGACAGGAGCGGTTGACTAGGAGAACTTATAGGAGGAGGATATGGGGCGTCCAAGGAATCTGACAGGAAGTCAGTGGACGTCCAGAGCATGTCTGGAGCAGACAAAAGGATGTTCGAAGTTCGAGGAAGAAATTAGCGGACGTCCGGATCTGTCAGAGGAAGCTTTGGAGGGGACGTTCGGAGATCTCATGGGAAGTGAGTAGACTACCAAAGTACTGGCAGAGGAAGGTGCGGACGTCCGAGGATCTTAAGTGGAATGAATGGACGCTCGGAAGATTTCCATAGATAAGCGGCAGCCACCCAGGGAATTCAGCAGGAGTCAGAGGTGGACCGCAAGTGTCAGAGGTGCTGACACGGCCCAAGTCAGTCGACCGTGGGGTGCAGCGGGCGACTGAAGGATCTTGGTCTTTAGTTCTCAGGAGTGGACGTCCGGGATGCTGTAGTGAAGACAGCGGGCGGCCAGAGAAGCTGAAGAAGGAAGTGCATGGGCCCAAGTCGATCGACCGTGGGGTGCAGCGGGCGACCGAAGGATCTTGGTCTTCAGTTCTCAAGAGTGGACGTCCGGGATGCTGTAGTGAAGACAGCGGACGACCAGGGGAAGCTGAAGAGGGAAGTGCATGTCCAGGGTGGTCGAACGTAGGTGCCACGGGCGACCATGGATCCTGAGGGATCTTCAAAGCCAGGAGTGGGCGTCCGGGATGCTGTGGAAGACAGCGGACGTCCAGAGCGTTTGAAGATACGGGAACGGCAGCCAAGCGGTCGGTCACAGGAGATGGCGGACGACCGGTAAGCTTGTCAGGAGTCTTCAGTGCAGGTGGTGTCCAGGAGGCTGCGGAGTTCAGCGGGCGACCAGGGTTGTCGAGGATGGTCCAGGATGTCAAGCGGTCGGCCACAGGTGGTGGCGGACGACCAGGAGGCTTGACGGTTGTCTTCAAGGCCAGGAGTGGGCGTCCAGGATGCTGAGGTGAGTCAGCGGACGACCAGTGCTGTTGAAGACGGTGGACATGTCAAGGACGGTCGGCCACAGGTGGTGGCGGACGACCGTTGGAGCTTGACGGGCAGCTTCACTCAAGATTGGGGCGTCCAGGATGCTGAAGTGAGTCAGCGGGCGACCAGAGATGGGTGGTAGCTGGTGAAGGTCAAGATCGGTCGACCGAAGATGAAGCGCGGGCGACCGAAGGAGCTTGACCGCACTCTTCAACCGGAGAGTGGGCGTCCAGGATGCTGAAGGGAATCAGCGGGCGACCAGCGATCAGTTGAAGAGAGGTACTCAAGTCAAGGTCGGGCGACCACAGGAGGTGGCGGACGTCCGAAGGAGCTTGACTGAGGGGAAAGGCTTCAGCACTTGAAGCTGCGGACGCCCGGGGGTGAGCGGTGGACGACCGAAGCACCAGGCGGCAGTTCAAGTGGGGGACTTCACCGAAGTAGCGATCGACCAAGGCTGGAGCAGCGGGTGACTGGAGAAGTAGGTGAAGGTACTGTACTTGCATTAACGGCTAGTTTTCTGAGAGAGAGAATTAGGTCTTTAGTGCAGAGTATATATTGTAATCCCAAGAGTCTTGGGAGTGAATTTTGGCAAACTTTGGCTAAATTTGTAGACATTGAGAGTGCTTAGAGCGAGAGTCTTAGTTCCCCTTGTGAGAAGGGTCCAAGCTATCTTGAGGATTCTGTAAGAGGTTGTCTCCTTGTCTTCGTGCAAGAAAGTAAGGGGAGCCTTCGCCCTTGAAGAAGGATTTAGTGATCTCCGGAGATCTCGTGGGAGAAGACCGGAGCGGGAACGTAGGTCAGGAGTTCGGCCGAACCTCGTCAACAAACTTTGTGTTTGTTTTGTGTGTTTATCTTCTCTTTACTCTCTTCTTTGTTTGTTTATGTTTGCATTTACAAGCTTCCGCTGATAACTCGCCTAAAGTAATTAAAAGAGAGTAAAATTTTTAATACACCAATTCACCCCCCCTCCTCTTGGTGCCATCCAGATCCTACAATGCCAGTCACGACCGTGATCGAGGCTCCCAAGGCGAATTTCGCCCATTTTCTTCTCTTGAACATTTCAGATTTCTTTCCTACTGGCATATCATCATATGAGAATTCATAAATCTATGTTTTCTATAGTTTTTGACCTTAAAAATCACATCATATGCATCTTGCGTTCATATCATAATTTATCTTTAATCAATTCACATCATATAAAGATAATAAAATCTTTCTAGGGCATGAACATCATAAATCAATCACGAGGAATAAAACCAGTATTTCAAGGATATCATCATCATATAATTTCGTCATAATATCAAGAGGAACCTAACATGCAATGACTTAATCAAGAAAACTCATTCTAGAGGGATATGCCTATTTACATATTTTTTTCCTGTTGGGTTTTTTCCTTGTGTTCCTCGTGCCCTAGATCTTCTCGTCTTTAACCTCTTTTGTCCCTATGCAGTCCCTCCCCTTCACGATCTCCTAAGAGAGTAGTTAAGATTTAAGGATAAGGGAGGGAGAGAAAATCGCAAGAGAGTCTAAATTCTTTAGACCTTACCTTTCTTCTTGATGGAGGAGAGAGAGGAAGAAAATTTCTGACGGCTAGGGTTTTTTGAGAGAAAAGCTAAAAGGTTTATTTTGTTTTCTTAAAGGTCTATTTGTAGTATGGGTTAAATCAATAATATATTATATTCCTAATTATTTATTTTAGAAAAAATCCTAGGTATTACAAAAAGAAAAAAAAGTGTAGCCACGATGCCATTTGTGGGGTAAGATCACATGCGACGTGTAGGTGATATGGATACGTAAACAAGTTCTTTGGATCATTTAGCATCGGAAGTCTTAGCATAACAGGCTGCAGAGTCAGGCTATGCACTAGCGTCTTGCGCGGACGCTTGGACTAGTGCTCAAGCGAGCACTTCTTCCAAGGGTCGCAGGCTTTTGAAGGCTTCTTGAGTGACTTTGGTGCGCCAAGATGAACTTCATTCACACGGAGTGCATCAAGAAGTGAATGATTACAATACAAAGTGTCAGTCACGCAATTAAGATAAGCAAAACTTCTTATGTAAATAATTTATTCATAAAAGCAACAAAGTGAGAGGGATATTAGTATAGCACATACACACTAAAGAGATACTTATAGTTAGACGATCTCATTTAATGTACATTTATGTGTGCTTCATGTTCATTCTTGAACCCCAAATGAAAAGTTATTAGCATTTATAGCGATCAACAATTAACTATTTCAATAAAAACATAAGTATACTGCATTACATATATTATAAAATTTTTAGCCGAAAATATATTTCTTTTGCAACTAAAATATTACTTCTCTATGACTAAAAAATTATAGTTTATATAACATTGCAATATATCCATTAGTGACCAATTGAATTGTCATAAGATATACAATGTCACATTATGAAACTATAAATGTGTCGCTATTGAAATAAATTATGCTCCTATCTCGATATGACTTCTTGGCATCAAAATTACCACAGAAAAAAAGAAAGCCATGCACGCATTTACAAACCATAATAAATGTGTCACTATTGAAATAAATTATGCTCCTATCTCGATATGACTTCTTGATATCAAAATTACCAGAGGAAAAGTATCATAACAAAATAAAACTGTGCATATGATTAGGACATGTAATATGAGGGATGCAACACATTTACATACATGTGATGTATATTTACGAACGCAAATGGAGTGGCCCATCGCCAACAACCCCATCTTATTTAAGGGCATATCACGAGCCGGGACCTGCTTGCTTTGTCTTACGTATCGATCATTTTCTAGAGTGAAAAAGATGCCAAATGAATATTTCCGGTGTAGACAAGTTCTTCCTCATACCAACCATCACATATTTGCACAAGTCATGCAATTAACCATTTTTTTCTCGAAGAGATTGATTTAGTTGACTAGATGAAATATTAACTACTAAAATCTTATTTGTTCAATGTCGGTTTAGAAAAAAAAAGAATGTGTATGAGATTAACGTAATGTATTATATAATGAATAAAAGAACGTGTAGCATATTTGTATAAAAAATATTAATATTTTCTATTGTGTTAATAGTGTTTATATTTTTATGTACGAAAAATGTTACTTTACATACTGAAATATGTAATATTAGTTACTTTTTTTGTACGATGTCGATTTAAAGAGAAAAAAATAATGTGTAATGTAGATTCAATATAAGGTATTATGTAACATAAAGATTACTGTTATGCATGTGAATTATTTTACATACTATATGTTGATAATGTCTTGAATTCGATATTAATCCAATAAAAAATTCATGATGCCAGCGCAGCATAACCGTTCGAATAATTGAGGCGACGAAGCCGTCCGTTCCATACGGGGTCTTATATTTTATATTTTATATTGAAAGTTCATATATAAACTTTCTAAGTTTGAGTTATTATGTATCTTGTATCATCTGCTATTTTTTCATATCAAGAAAATAACTTTAGTCACCACCCAAGTACGTAACCCAATTAAGAGTGAACCTCTTAAATCCGTGTGTCTTCTCTGTTTCTCTGTGTTAATTTCTCTCTCGCTCATCTATTTTTTATAACACTATGTTTATTTTATCATGCAGTACACAACTTTCATTACATTATAAATTTCTTATCCTCTTAATAATAATAATAATAATAATAATAATAATAATAATAATAAATTTTATTATTATTATTATTATTATTATTATTATTATTATTATTATTATTATTATTATTATTATTATTATTAGATTGTCAAGTCCACATCATTGAATTGGATCTTGAGAGGGAGAGAGAGACTGACAAAATTCACCATGTGTAACATATGGAATTCTTCCAAAATCCAAAATCAAAATTCGTGGAGCATCACCATAGCATGGATCTACTTCACATAGCAGCAATTAGGTTCTGCCCAAAAGAGTGTAGAGACTACCAAAACGCCGCTGCAACAGAAGCAAAACAACAATTAAAACAAAATAATGGAACACAAAGAACAACACTTGTGCATATGGAGCTGGACATGAAATAATTAGGAACCCCACTCTTCCACTTAACCCTCTTTTTTTTCTGTCCTTTCACTTTGGCAGGCTCCTGCATCATGTCCTCTCTCTCTCTCTCTCTCTCTCTCTCTCTCTCTCTCTCTTTCTCTCTCTCACACACACACACATGTGAAATGAGTGGAATCGACGCTGATAAGGTCATATAATTTTGTGTGTGGATGTGGGCAAAATTTAAGATATGATTGTGGCATTCCTACCCTAAAAATTGTTTCCAAGCATCATCAACAAATTTTGATTGATTTAGTAGAGGATTAGATTCTGAATATTGCAAAGTTTAATTTTGAATTTTAGTGTTTTATTTTTTTTTTCCTAAAATCTTTACCTCGAATTGAACTAGTTAGAATGTAATTGGCATTTACACACTACAAATAGCTAGTACAAAAAATAGATTATATCATAAAAAAAAACTTTGCTGAACGCCAACAACATCCAAGTTCCAAAGAGTGATTAGAACAAGAAGCAAAAAGAAATAAACAAGGGAATGGGGCATGTGCTCTTGCACATGTTTGGAACCCCTCCTCTCTACTTGCATGAGGGACACATTTGATGCTTTCCTTTCATCTCCATATGCCTCCTCCTCAGACGTGGCCCTAATGACACCCCCAATAAATATCTCGGCCAAGCTTTTTGCCTATTAATCATCCCTATTGAGTGATGTGGATGAATGAAATGTTTCTTTAGTTTATTAAATTCTTTTCAGTCAATAATTTGTGGAAGTTGAAAGAAGAATGCAATGAAACAAACGAAAATGTGCCAACCATTAAGTCACCCATGTAGTTTGATGATCGAATAACGTGGAATTATGTTAATTTGACCCAAGTCATTTTTTTTGTGTAATTCTAGTTGCATTTTGGACAAAATGGGGCGATTTTATTTGGAACAAGTCTATTTATGCAATCTCACGGTGGCAATTAATTAAGGACTATTCAAGGAGGACAACACTATTCCAAAATATTATTCGGAATAGCAACTTTTGCGTATGAAATGATTTTTTTGGATTTTAATATTGATATTACTAGTTTTGATTCATCTAAATACTTAGAACATAAAAGAAGTTTTCTTTATGAGTTAGAATGGAAGTTAGTGAATATATATTAAGATGAAAATTAAACACTCGATCCACTATCGATAATTTTTCATTGTCTATCATATGTATGTAAAAATAAGATTATTTTTTATTGTCATCTCAATATTCAAAAAGTGATATTGTCTTGCACTCGATCACGTGGCATTAAAGAACGCACTGTTTTCACAAGTTCATTTTACTCTACTCTCAACTAATTTGATGTAATCTCGGATTGCATATTTGATTATGATATGTGAGGCTCCTAATAAATTTTTTTTGTATTTATAAAAATTTAAACTCGAAATCTACTTTAATGAGAAATCTCTCACTACTGTTCATTAATAAAATTAAGATTATAATGCATTCACCTTGTGATTTTACATCGAAAATAGTAAAAAAGAACTTTTGTAACATGTGAGATTAATTTCAAATTTGAAATCACATTTATTTTAATGCGTATGTTATGTGATTTTTTTTTTTTTGCAAAAAGATTGATATATTTTATGGAATTTGCTCTTATGATTGTGTTTTCTTCTTATCAATGATTTCACGTCATTCTCGTTTCTTCTTTGTGGATTACGTAACGTCATTCTTTAAGCCTTAATTATGTAACTTTCCTGCGGCTGGCCGGCCGGCCGGCCAACTAGAAAGCACCAAAGGGACTGTGCCAAAATTGACACCTTTATAGCGACTTGAGAGGCTAATTTTGCCGTGGCTGGCCGGCCAATTAGAAATCACTGGTAGGCAAAGGAATTGAATCGCATTTGTGACAGCAACGTAATTGTGACAAAAAATAATAATAAATGACTTGTCACAAACTTCACAAATTGACAAGAGATAGCATGCAATACATATGTGCATTTATTTGATGTTTGCACAAATTCTTCTTTTGGAGCTAAAATGATGGCCGTATGTAGTAAACTTCCAAATCTCCATGGAGTCATAATAGAAAATGACAAAGCACAATGTAGAGATAAAATTACAAATTTCAAGTTTTCTTTAAGTTGCAAAGGATTAAATCGATAGTTGAAGCTAAAAAATGAAACATTTATGACCCGGCAGGTATATATTTAGTTCCGGGAATAAGTAGACATGCATGGCAGGTAGATATTTAGTTCTGGGAATACAAGAATTAATTACGTGCACATGGTTCACGGAAATTATATATAAGGATAAGATCGAATTGGTTTGTAGGGTTGGAATATGTATAAATTAATTGAATTGGTCGTAAGTTTCCTTTGATATATTTATTATGAGTCACAGGCATATGCATCATATTAGATTATAATTAGCTGTATATTATGCTGTGGACCAGTAAGCTTAGCTGTATTAGCGACGTATTTGTCCTACTTGTTTTTTTTTTAAATAAAATTTTAGCAACTTATTGGGGTTTTGCGACTTCTTTTATCATTTGATGAAACTTAAAATATTTTAAAAATTTAAAATAAAAAATATTTTTATATTTATATTTTTAACGCTTTTTATTTACGCAGACCACTAATAATTTTGATTTAACTTAAAGTTCAACACGTAAATAATTAAAAAAAATATTTTTTAATATTAATAATATCAAAATTTGAATTTAATACTATATTAAATTAGATATACTATTAATAATCTTAAAAATTGAATAACATATTTATAATTATATTCCTAATAAATTTAAAATTTTATATTTATATTCTTAACAAATTTAAAAGCTTATTACGAATATATGAATAACCAATTATGAAATTTGAATTTTATTGAAACTTTTAGATTTATTCTGCACACAGTTGCTATCATGCACATAATATAAAAATAGTGAAGTATCTCAAGATTAACTATGACTAATTAATCTATACGGTACTGAATTTTCGAGAATATAAGAAAAAAAAAAGGAGAATGACATCCTCAAGTTTTGTAAACTTATTTTTGACATAATTAAATTTTCCAACTTGAGACTTTTGACTACTAATTAGCAAATTCCACGAGACCCACCATAATATTATTTTCTTGGAGTTATCTTATCCAAATCCAATTTCGGTTTCGTAATATAAGTTTCGATTCAATTATTCATAAGCTTAAATTTGTCAATATCCAAGTCTTCTTCATGTTTCAATATAATAATATATTTTGCACCACACCCACCACTATGTCTCAATTTTCACTAAAAAATAGTAGTCAGAGGAAGAAATGTTAAAAACAAAGAATATATCCACAAATAAGTAAAAAAAAATAAGTAAATTAGTGGCAAGTGGATGGTATATTTTATACGCCATCAATATAACATGCACGTAAGAAACCCCAATATGTTGCGATTT
The DNA here is from genome assembly GCA_001647135.1 of Pontederia paniculata. Taxonomy (NCBI): domain Eukaryota; kingdom Viridiplantae; phylum Streptophyta; class Magnoliopsida; order Commelinales; family Pontederiaceae; genus Pontederia; species Pontederia paniculata. Next base: position 58,188 of record LTAE01000550.1, read on the forward strand.
TTTTTTTAAATACAAAATACTTATCCAAATCCCCTAATCATTGCATAAAGTAAAGAGTTGAAAAGTAATATAATATAATATAATATAATTAATTATTAATTAATTAATCCCGTCATCGACGTTTCGAGAACGTGGAATATACTCGGATCCGATGTAAGAACCATGTGGTCGTACTGTGTGGCCAAACACCAAACACCGTTCTCAACCAGTGGCGAACCAGAAAAGTGCATTATTAGTGAGACAACCAAACAGCCGATCCAGATCCGGGACGCGGGGGGAGGGGGTGGTGCTGTGGGGACCACTTATCTCTGTTCCGGGTCTGGTCGGCACACGTGGCACGAAGACAGCAATCCGTCGGACGAGAGTGAGCTGTAACGAATATACAATATCATGGTGGAGCCGATCCTATCCGAAAATTATTCAATCCATTTATATATATATATATATATATATAATAAATGTGCATGTGAGTTTTTTATTTAAAAAAATTTCAAATTCGAGTCCTCACTCATTTGTCATAGTCAAAATATGATTTATGGATGGTACAGTGCCACATGAATTTGACGATGATACCATTTTTTTATACTGAAATAGCAATCGAAAAATTATAATTATATATTTAATTTAAGAATATATAAATTCATCTAAATGAAAATCTAAAAATTCTAATGAGAACAAAAAAAAATTGAGAGTTAGGATATAATCTACTTTCAAATTTTATTCAAACTGATTATCTTTTTTTTGTAACAAAGAAATATATGATTAGAAATAAATATGAAGCTATTAATTTAAGGAGTCTGAAATATAATTTTACTAACTAATTATATCAATGAAATTTAATTTTTATATATGTTAATGCAAATTCCTTTATATACTATACTCATGAGCCTCTTAAAATATATAAATAATAATGATGATGATTTTTAACTTATTTATTAAGCTAATGAATGAAACTAAACAAAAATATATCAATGAAACTGAAATAAATTTATTATAAAATATTTGTTAAGTATAAATATAAAGATATTACTTTTGAGTTCAGATCTCGATTTGCTTATATTAAAATTAATTTTTTTTCTTATATTATTCACATGCTAAACTTTGTTTTAGATTAAAAAATGGTCAATAATTTATATATAAAAAAGAGTGTTAAGAATATAAATATAAAAATATTACTGTTGAACTTAAATTTTCAAAATTTTTAATATACCATTTAATTTAATAAGTTCTTCTTATTTATATTAAAATGGAATTGGTAGAAAGGAAGGCTTGAACATCGTCATGATAAAAAAATTATAAAATATAGAAATGGTACAAGAAAAAATAATACAATTATTTTCCCAACAAGGCAACCGGCTACACCCGGTGGCCAATTTCCGGCTTTCACAGTATATATGAGTGAGCTCTCTCGCCTCGCTCTTACACATCTCCTTCTTCTTCCTCCTCTTTGAACTCGGCCAAAGAGCTTATATTATTTTAGAGAAAGAAGAAGAAGAAGAATGCCGATCAGTAGAATCGCCGTCGGGACAGTGTCGGATGAGGTCACTCACCCCGGCGCCCTCAAGGCGGCCCTCGCCGAGTTCATCAGCACCTTCATCTTCGTCTTCGCCGGCCAAGGCTCCGGCATGGCCTTCAGTAAGTAGCTTAAATAACACACACATATATATAGAACAAGCATGCAGCAAAGGCAGCATGTTACTGGAAGAACGTTTAGATCCTTCTTTTAGCTCATAAAAAAGTGATCTTTTTGTTCTTTCTTTAGTTACGTACGTGTTGCCGAGTCGCACTTTGCACAGTGATAATAATAATGGTGTTAAACGTAATTAACAGGCAAGTTGACCAGCGGCGGAGCAAGCACGCCGGCCGGCCTGATCTCGGCCTCGCTGGCGCACGCCTTCGCCCTGTTCGTCGCCGTGTCCGTGGGCGCCAACATCTCCGGCGGGCACGTGAACCCGGCCGTGACCTTCGGCGCCTTCGTTGGCGGCAACATCTCCCTCCTGAGGGGCATCCTCTACTGGATCGCCCAGCTGGCCGGCTCCACCATCGCCTGCCTCCTGCTCCAGTTCTCCACCGGCGGCCTGGCCACCGGCACCTTCGGCCTGTCCGGCATCGGCGTGTGGGAGGCCGTCGTCCTCGAGATCGTCATGACCTTCGGCCTCGTCTACACCGTCTACGCCACGGCTGTCGACCCCAAGAGGGGCAGCCTCGGCACCATCGCTCCCATCGCCATCGGCTTCATCGTCGGCGCCAACATCCTCGTCGGCGGGGCCTTCGACGGCGCCTCCATGAACCCCGCCGTGTCCTTCGGCCCGGCCCTCGTCAGCTGGTCCTGGAACAACCACTGGGTGTACTGGTTCGGCCCCCTCGTCGGCGCTGGCATCGCCGGCGTCGTCTACGAGCTCTTCTTCATCAACAACTCCCACGAGCAGCTCCCCTCCGCCGACTACTAAGTCTTCTGCATGCTGGCAGCGACATATCGATCATTAATTTGCTTTAATGTACGTTTGAAATGGTGGCAGCGACGGTGGTCTGATCTCTCTCTCTCTCCTCTCTCTGTATCTTTTTGTCCATCCTCTCTTTTTCTACTCGATCGATCTGTTTCCATGTTGTTCATGATTTGATGAGTGCTTCCTTAAGATTTGATGGAGTTGTGAGCACGCGGTCCTTTAGTTTTTGCATGGTCTGTGAAACCTCGAGAGCAGCTACGTACGTTCATGTTACGGTGGATGCTGCTTCATGATATGGGGTCCCTGTGCTTGTCAAAAATAATGCATTAAAGTTTATTTATTTACTTATTTAATAAATAAACTATTTAAAACATTATCCCAAAAAGTTTTATGTTTATTTTAAATAATCGTTAAGTTTGAATGGTATCTATAACATACAAACTCATGTCAGCCAAAATAAAGAAAAGATTGCTCTAGAAATTACTTTAAAGTAAAATTTGGGATAATATAGTTCTGGGAAAATTAATTTTCTAAACCTCTAGGTTCAGGAAACTTGTATTATTTTTCTTTAAACGTTTTTTTCTCAAAATAATGAAATGAAAAAAAAGATGAATAATATAAACTCGGCATGTCGAATTAAAATCTTTAGTCACATAATGAGAAATTAAATTCCTTAACGACTCAACTTATAAGCCTATAACCTTTAATCTAAATTCTACCGGATTATAAGAAATATGTTTTAACACCAAAATAAAATATTATGTATTGAAAAAGATACATCCTCTTGATTCATCCTTCTAAAAAAATCCCATAATTCATTCTCTTAAAAATCAATACTATTATGAAAGTTTAGGAGGATGATTAGCAAACAGTCTTAATATTGCCAATGATGAGTGAGGTCTTGTTTAGTTGAAAAATAAGATAAAATTAATATTTTATTTTCCACAAGGAATAAAAAGTTGAGAATAAATTGTTTTCTCTCCGTTCTGAATTAGCTTTAGTCCTATTGAATTAAGCAATTAAAATTTTTTAATCCAAGTACATTGTGGATGCAACCAAAGGGGACCTAAAATATCATTAATAGTTAGCAAGAATTATTTTTTGGTTCCATTTTAATTCATACATGGATAATTATGTTTTTTTTTCAAATAAGAAACAACATAGCATGAAAAGACAACAATATAGTCATCTAATCAAGCCGATTGCAATTGTTCTCTGGTGCCTATCAATGGTTCAAGGTTCAGTACCTACCAATACTTGAAATAAATCAAATAAATATCCACTTTTTGAGAGAGAGAGAGAGAGAGAGAGAGAGAGAGAGAGAGAG
>LTAE01000550.1:62662-75793 GCA_001647135.1 Pontederia paniculata
CTTGGAACTGCAACAATGGAAGAGTATCACAACAAGTTCATCCGACTGGAAATATTTTGCAAGCTGAAGCATGATGAGCACAAAAGATCATACCACTTTGTCCAAGGTCTGAACCAAGAGCTGAGGACCTTGACTTTCATAGGTAAGTGTAGGACCCTTAGAGCAACTATTGAATTGGCAGGGCGACTAAAGAAAGACGTCGCCGACCGCCAGAGAGTCATGAAAGGGAAGGCCCAACTACAATCTTTGGAACGAGAAAAGCATGGATGGGACGAGCGGTAGGCAAGGCAAGACACCCAACTGGAGAGACCAACACTGTAATGAACGCCCAAGGCCCTATGAGCACCATGAAGGACCAACACCATCACAGGAGGACAAAAAGTGTTGTTCTCATTGTCAAAGGATCCACGGTGGTGAATGTCGTTGCAAGTCTGGAGCATGTCTTCGTTGCGGAAAACTTGGTCACTTCATAAGAGAGTGCCCTGAACCAAAGGACCACACAAATGATATATATATATATTGTTATAACCAGTAATCTTGTGAAGTTTTATTTTTAACTATTTATTTTGATATGTTTTGTTTTCGTTTACCCTACTCTTTTTTTCAATAAATTTATCAAAAATAAATCTCTCTTCTCCTAAAAATTATACCTAATATTTACATCACTAAATTACCAATTAAATTATAAGACATATCATTGTGACATGTTAATACCCGTTTGGTTGGAGAATAAGACCAAAATTAATGTCTTATTCCTCACTTTTTAACTAAACATCCTTTTTTTGATTTATGAGCCCCATCACAATGATGACAGCAATTAAAAGAAAATATGAGAGCAAACTGTTCTTGCTCTAAGTAAGATTAAGTCTATTCTCAATGAATTAAGACTGTTGGAGTAAATACTGAATTAAAAAAATTTATTTCGTGAACAATGTTGAAGTAGCCAAACGGGGCTAAGAGATTTTTAGAAAGTTTTTTAGAAGATTGTATCAATTCCTTCCTTTTTTTTACTTTCACTGTTTCATGATGACAGTGTTGGAGTGGACAGATGGATTCTGTCGTTGACCAACACAATCTGCAATTTTTCACGAGCGACGACACTTCCACTTTTTTTTAAGGAGCATTTGCACTTGCTGTTAGGTTTTTTGCCCAGTATGTTTCCGTTAACTATTTTTTGCTTGTCCGTCAACTTTTTTTTTTTTTTGCACTTGCTGTTAGGTATTGTCCTTTTTTTAGATCTGTGAATATATATTACATGCCTCCCTTTTTAGGTTTCATCAATTTAGAGTATTAGCTTGGGATTCGAAGTTTCAAATCGATTTATTTGTTTGGCTTTGGTTTGAACATCTAGTTAATTAGTAGTTCTGAACAAGGTCTCGATCGAAAAAAAATTTAAAAATTCTAATTGTTAGATAAATACACTATAAATACATTATTTGTTAAATTAATTTAAGTTTTTAGAATAATTAATAACTTATTTAATTTAATGCAATATTAAAGTGATTGATAGGTTAAAAGTTTAAATTTTGATGTAACTTTAATGAAAATTATTATTTTTCCATCAGGTCAACACATATGAGGGAGTATTATAAATATAACCTTATTACTTTTTTTTATTTTTAGAATTATTAATAATTTTAATTTAATAAAAAATATTAAAATATATATTTTTCATAATAAGGACTATGACATGATCTACAATTTTGTATCAACTAGTTAGTCAATCAAGGTTGAGTTTACCAAAAATACGGGTCCTATTATTAGTTATTTAAAACCAAAAATTGTGCACATATTAAAATTCAGTGTGAGTTTTTGCAAGTCAATCTTTATGTAAACGAACTAATATATATATATATATATATATATATATATATTGATAATATTTTTGGATATAAGGTTCATATTTCACAAATAACAGATAAATTTTGTCTCCTTGAAAACATACTCTCTCAACTTAAATTGTAGAAACGAATTGTGGTGTCTGGTCCAGAAACTCAGGAATTGAGATGCTCAAGTATTGATAGTTATCCAACTCATAAGGCCAAGGATTCTGATGTGTGTACTCAAGTATACATTTAACGCCTACAATTTTCAGTAAATAAAAAAATAAAAAAGTAAAGGAAAGTATAATATGATTAAGATTAGAAATTTTTTTTATAAATTATGATTAATTTTGACTAGAATTATGTCTAGTGAACCATTAAAAATAAAGGATTATAGGAGACGGAGGATTCATTATTTCTCTCCCCAAGCACAAAGCATCAGAAGTTCTCCCTCTATATCTCTCTCCTAAGGACTAAAGGAAGAAAAAAAAACATGAGACAAATTAAGAAAGAAGAAGAAGAAGGACTAACTAATTAAGATATATAATTGAGAGGATCAACCATAAAAATTAATATATATTTATGACAAAATTATTATAACTGTTAATTGAATTATGCCACGACGAAAATAAGGATCTACAACTATCAACCATCGATCGGAGTCCGAAGGCGGACCACGTTCGATTGGAAATGGACCGCGCTCACATGTAAGAACGACTGTGTCGTTTAAAACATGGACCATGTTCTACAGTTGAGGAAAAATTGAAGTTATTGTTATGATCTATATGCTTGATTGACTATTGAATCTCAAAATACAAATTTTACTATTAATAGGAGTTAAAAGAAATATTATATATGATTGAATGTATGCACGAAGAGAATTACTTAGCTCCTAGTGAACTGTCAACTGAGACCTCAGACGTGAGGTAACTGGGTTCCTTCGGGAACAATTGTTAATTGGTTCCTTCAGAAACTCATGCAAAAGAAGTTTTCTAGGTTCCTACTAGAATTCCTGAAAGATGAGTTCCTAGGCTCACTGGTTCCTAGTGAAACTACTGCAAGGGGTTTCTTAAGTTCATTGGTTTCTGTTAAAAATCCTGTCAAAATGTTATTGTTATGATCTATATGCTTGATTGACTATTAATTCTCAAAATATAAATTCTACTATTAATAGGAGTTAAAAGAAATATTATATATGTTTGAATGTATGCACGAAGAGAATTATTTAGCTTCTAGTGAACTGTCAACTGAGACCTCAGACGTGAGGTAACTGGGTTCCTTCGGGAACAATTGTCAATTGGTTCCTTCAGAAACTCCTGCAAAAGAAGTTTCCTAGGTTCCTACTAGAATTCCTGAAAGATGGGTTCCGAGGCTCACTGGTTCCTAGTGAAACTACTGCAAGGGGTTTCTTAAGTTCATTGGTTTCTGTTAAAAATCCTGTCAAAATGTTATTGTTATGATCTATATGCTTGATTGACTATTAATTCTCAAAATATAAATTCTACTATTAATAGGAGTTAAAAGAAATATTATATATGTTTGAATGTATGCACGAAGAGAATTATTTAGCTTCTAGTGAACTGTCAACTGAGACCTCAGACGTGAGGTAACTGGGTTCCTTCGGGAACAATTGTCAATTGGTTCCTTCAGAAACTCCTGCAAAAGAAGTTTCCTAGGTTCCTACTAGAATTCCTGAAAGATGGGTTCCGAGGCTCACTGGTTCCTAGTGAAACTACTGCAAGGGGTTTCTTAAGTTCATTGGTTTCTGTTAAAAATCATGTCAAAAGGATTTCTCAGCTTCACTGGTTCATTCTGAGATTTCTGCAAAGAGATTTTTCAGGTTACTAGATTCCTGCTGAAATGATTGCTAATGAATTTCTTTGGAAATAATTGTAACTAAATTCCTCGGGATTAATTGTCTACTGAATTTATAGACCTTGCTAACCTTAATGGCATCAGGGTGAAAGACAATGACCTTCAAGTTTATTAAAGACTGATTGTGATCACTGAATAACTTAGGACAAAGAGTTATTAAAATGTTCCTAACTGAAAGACTGAATTGGGCTTGAACATATTGAGTAGAAAGTAATGGGCATTCTGTCATACCAATGCAACTGAGATTCTTGCAACTGAAAGGTTAATGATTACTGATACTGCTATAGAAAGAAGTAAAATAATAAAAATGGTAAAGAGGTAAAAGTATGCATGAAAGTAATTACTTATTTTTACTGTTATCCATTATGTTTTTTATATATGTTTCTCCATACTGTATTACCATTACATATTAGGCTTCATAGCTCATGGGATATTATTTTTCCTGCTTTTGATCCTGCAGGCGATTATTGCAATTAATAGATTATGGCATCGGCGACACAGATGCTGGTGATATGGCAACTTGCACATGATAAAAGTCTAGCCCCAGTCGACTTAGTCTTACATCAAAGTCATAGTTATTTGAGTAGTTTATATTTTTCATTATTGGAATGATGTAAAAGAATATTTTACTTTGCTACTTATTTTATAGAGTTTTATTTTAAAGTTATTGCTTCTGCATATTGTTGGTCAGTCGTTTGGTCAAAGTCAAATTAAAGAAGTAATATCGTAGCGTCTCCATGTCTATATTTTGCCACGTGGCGAGGTGTGGATTTGGAGACATTACAGTAAGGTATCAAAGCATAACGAGAGATATTTTTTAGTTATCTCTAAATAAATAGAGTCCATGTGCAAGCATCATGAATGATTACAATGCCATAAAAAATATAGGTAACATCCTAAGGAGGTTATTGATAGAGAAATTAATGCTCAAATTCACTTGTTGTACATACAGACGCCTCCCAGGCGTATTGCTAATCGAAGAAGACAAGAACAACAAGAGATGAAAGTGGAACAAAATGAAGGCCAGAATAACCAAGCCCTAAATAATCAAGGACAACAACAACAAGTCATAGATAATCAAGGACACCTGCAACAAGTCCAAGGCAATCGCGGGCAATAATGGCAGGTCCAGGCATCTAAGGACTTTCAACATTTCTTCAAACTTCTACCCCCTGAATTCGAGGGTATTAAAGGCGTAGTCGAGGGCAGAACATTGGTTGATAACAAGTGAGGAACTTTTCACACTCATGCAATGCACTGAGGAAAAGAAAGTGCTATATGTTGCATAGCGCTTGGTGAAGGACGCGAAAGACTGGTGGTGGACCACCAAAGTTGCAAATTTTCCCGATCAAGAAGTGATCACTTGAAAAGAATTCAGGAAGGCATTCGAGACGCGTTATTTCATTGCCTATCAACATAGTCAGAAGCAACACGAATTCTTGGAACTGCAACAATGGAAGAGTATCACAACAAGTTCATCCGACTGGAAATATTTTGCAAGCTGAAGCATGATGAGCACAAAAGATCATACCACTTTGTCCAAGGTCTGAACCAAGAGCTGAGGACCTTGACTTTCATAGGTAAGTGTAGGACCCTTAGAGCAACTATTGAATTGGCAGGGCGACTAAAGAAAGACGTCGCCGACCGCCAGAGAGTCATGAAAGGGAAGGCCCAACTACAATCTTTGGAACGAGAAAAGCATGGATGGGACGAGCGGTAGGCAAGGCAAGACACCCAACTGGAGAGACCAACACTGTAATGAACGCCCAAGGCCCTATGAGCACCATGAAGGACCAACACCATCACAGGAGGACAAAAAGTGTTGTTCTCATTGTCAAAGGATCCACGGTGGTGAATGTCGTTGCAAGTCTGGAGCATGTCTTCGTTGCGGAAAACTTGGTCACTTCATAAGAGAGTGCCCTGAACCAAAGGACCACACAAATGTACCCCAAGGAGGGTACAAGGAAGGGCCTATATCATGCAAGCTAAACACTAGCCACATCCCTATGACACCCAACACCCTATGTACCTTATTGAACCCTAATGATTAAAGATGAACTAGTGACAGTTAGCATTGCCGAATTCAAGGGGAATTCATTTTTGAGGAGGTTATTATATAACGCCTACAATTTTTAGGAAATAACAAATAGAAAATAATAAAAAATAAAGGAAAAGATAAAGTATAATATGATTAGTATTATGAAAATGATTAGGGTCAAAGTTAAATTATTATCCTAGTTAATTAATATTCCTAATTCTATGCAAACTAGTTTTAAAGAACTTCTAATCCTAAGAGAGATAGGAGAAATGAAGATTAACTTTGAATAAGATTATGCCTAGTGAACCCTTATAAATAAAGGGTTAGAAGAGATGGAGGCCTCATTGTTTCTCTCCCCAAGCTCAAAGCACTAGAAGCTCTCTCTCTCTCTCTCTCTATATATATATATATATAATATATGTATATATCCTAGTGGAGTAAAAGAAGGAGAAGACATGTGAGACAAATTAAGGAAGAAGAAGAAAAAGAAGGGCTAACTAACCAAGGTATGTAACTAGGAGGATCAACATTACGGATTAACATATGTTTATGATGAAATTATTATAATTGTTAATTGAATTATGCCACAATGAGAATAAGGATCTACAACCATCAATCACCGATGGGAGTTCGAATGCGGACCGGACCGCGTTCAGTAGGAAATGGACCGCGTACGCATGTAAGAACGACCGTGTCATTTAAAACGCGGGTCGTGTTCTACAGTTAAAGGAAAATTAAAGTTATTGTTATGATATATATGCTTATTGATTCTCAAAATCTAGATTCTACTATTAATAGGAGTTAAAAGAAATACTATATGTTATTGAATGTATGCATGAAGAGAATTATTTGGCTCATAGTGAATTGTTAATTGTGACCTCATACGTGAGGTAACTGGGTTCCTTCAAAAACATTTGCCAATTGGTTCCTGCGGAAACTCCTACAAAGAAGTTTTCCAAGTTCACTGGTTCCTACTAAATTCCTGAAAGATGAGTTCCTAGGTTCAGTGGTTCCTAATGAAACTACTGCAAAGGGTTTCTTAGGTTTATTGGTTCTTGTTAAGATTCCTATGAAAAGAGTTTCTTAGATTCACTTGTTCCTGCTGAGATTTCTGCAATGAGGTTTCTCAGGTTCACTAGATTCCTGCTGGAGTGACTGCTTATGGGTTCCCTTAGGAACAACGTAACTGAATTTCTTAGGATCATTTGTCTATTGAATTTATATACCTTGCTAATCTTAATGGCACCAGGGTTAAAGCCAATGACATTCAAGCTTGTTAAAGATTGATTGTGATCACTGAATAACTTAGGACAAATAATTATTAAAAGATCCTAAGTGAAAGATTAAATCGGGCTTGAACTTATTGAATAGTAAGTAATGGACATTGTGTCATAGCATGCAACTACGATTTTTCATTTGAAAGGTTAATGATTACTTATACTGCTACAAGAAGAAGAAAAGTAATAAAAAGGGTAAAGATGTAAAGTATGCATGAAAGTATTTACTGATTTTACTATTATCCATCATGCTTGTATATATATATTTCTCTCTACTGTATTACCCTTATATATTGGACTACATAGCTCATGGAACATTGTTTCCTCTATTTTTGATCCTACGATGAAAGATAATGGCACCGACGACACAAGTGTTCGTAATATGACAGCTTGCACATGACAGGAGTCTAGACTCAATCAACTTAGTTTTATATCAAAGTCATAGTTATTTAAGTAGTTTATATTTGTCATTTTTAGAATGATATAAAAGAATATTTTACTTAGCTAGACTTCTTTTATAGAGTTTTATTTTAAAGTTATTACTTTCGTATATTATTGATCAGTCCTTTGATTAAAGCCAAGTAAAAAAAATTATGTCGTAGAGTCTCTAAATCTATATTTTATCTATCATGTGGTAATGTTGAATTTAGAGGTGTTACAATATATCTACTCCCTGTGATTCGAAATAATAATGCCCAATCCATCTGGAGAGACAAAGCAAGAGCCTACTTTCGTATTTTGCAGCGAAAATGATTGGTAGTTTATGCTAACATATATTGTTTGGAGTAATATTAAATTATATATATGTATATATTAGAAAGTGAAGGAGAGAGAGAGAGAGTTTTGCATTGCTTATTATTAAATTTATGAATAATTCTAATGCGTGATAAGTTGTAAGATCCTCCTCCACCAAATATATTATTCGTTTCGGATCGCATTTTTTTACGAAACATATGTTTATTGATATCAAAAGCATGTAATTATAAGTCTAATATCTTTCCTCGTGTCTTATTCATATGATATTTATCTAAATATCAATGACCAAATTTCAATATATCTTTGATTCATTAAAAAACATTTTGAAAAATTGTGTCGCCAATATTCAAAAAAGATAATATTTTTTATGGGACAGTATGAGTAATTAATTGATTTCTTAAATAAGAAATATTATAAAGGAAAAGATGAGTTGTAAGCTTGCTTATCATGGAAAATATGCATAGTTTGTATGCACATGTTTTATATTTTCTTAGGATTTTTTTCCATTTTATCACGCTAGTCCATGTCAAGTTTTATGTTCACTTAATTTTTTTGTTTATTTAATTATAATTTAAACTCTTTTTATGAGCTTAAAAAATGAAATAGAAGTTAATCGTCAACTATGTATTTTTCTGTAGTTATTATAGTTTTTCTAAGCTTAATCATGTTACTAATTTTAAATATTGTTTCCTAATTTTAATGAAGCGTCAAATTGTAATTAGATAAATTTAAAAACAGAAGTTAACATAAAAAAGTTGCGGTGGGCGTAAAATAAAAAAAAAGTCGGAATAATTCACGGGAGGTAAGTGAGTACATTTATTATTCATATACAATATAATTTTGTCAAAAGCGTGGATTTAACCAAATCTAAATATCATATGAAAAAATAATACATCTTCTTTTTGTTTCTAAAGTTAATATGTCGTATCTAAGCAATACATGACATGCAATTTAGGTGCAAACAATTTAATATTCTTTGGCTTAATTAGATCGAATGACTCACAAATTAATCACATACATATATATGGTAGTGCATGCATTTCGATTTCCTAACTACCGTCTAAAGGTATGGATTATTAGCTAAAAATCCCACAAATTATATAGTAGCTATTTGTTGCTCTTATATAAGTTTTTTTTTTCTTTGCTAGTGGCGCCGGATCCCCACAACCAGGCACATGAATCATATATTACATTGTTTAGTTAACTCGTATGCTCGTCCTCATCTCAATAGCTAACATTCGAGCTCAATTAAATAACAGTTCAATCAATGAATAGCTTAATGGAGTTAGGTACACAATGGACAATTTGAAATATGACTTATACCATGCAAAAAGTAATATTCATAATTAAAAATGTACAAGTAATTCCACATTTCCAATTGCACTCTTATTCACTTGCTGTCTCTTCAAATTGTAGGTGAATGCACGAACTCAATGCAAAGAACAGTTTTGTTTACAGTGACCACGTTGAGTTGGTGCAATCATTAATAAATGATGATGAGTCGTCGTTGTCTTGATCGTAGCCTTTAATTGAGTGAAAATACTAAAAACAATAAGATAATTCTTATCGCCTTAAATGAATCTTGAAAAGCATGTGATACATGATGTTAACATTGTTATATTCATAAAATTCATTATAATTTATTATAATTAAGGATATAAATATAAAAGTATTATTGTTAAATGAAAATGTTAAGAATACAAATATAAAATATTATTTTTTATTGATCATTTAGTTTAACATAATATTAAAAACAAAGAACTTAAGTTCAAACATTTTCTCATATTAAAAATTAGTTATCTTTTAATTATTTATATATCGAATTTTAGATTAATCATATTTCAACGATCATATATGATGAACAATATAAAAAATATAAATATAATAATGATATTTTTTATAAAATTATATTTTTTAAAATTATTGGTAGCACATATAACTTAATTTACAAACATGAATTATATGTATCACATTTTTTTAATTAAAATAATTTTAGGTAACATTTTATGATTGTAGCTGGTCCCGTTGGATCTGAACTACTTTTGGTTGGTGGGGGCTTCCTCTCTGACTCAACCTAATGGATTTACATACGGGAATCCGATGCATGCGTCGGAGTTCCAAATTCCAATAATTTCAAATTTTTACGCAGCTCATCACATGCTTGAATAATGAAATGAACTTTTTCCTTCAACAATGTCAACCTTCGGAGGGTTAAGAAATATATGGAGCAGATTCAACTCTACATGTATGAACCGCCATCAGATCTATAATGAAGTGAAGGGCTCAAATTGTTATCTTAATTTAAAATGAAGAGCCCCATGTGTTGATCTCAATTTAACTTTTCAAAATATACGAGTAAATAAGATGTGGACCAAATTTTAGTATTGTATATATAATATAAATTTAACAGAGATGTACCTTATTTAAATAGAATATTTTATTCTTCATACTATTAGATTTGAGATTTATAATTGATAAAAATAAATAAATAATATAGATTATTAAATATATTATTTATTTTTAATTACACATCTCAAATTTAATTGTACACATGATAAGATACATCTTGTATCATACTTAAATAAGACACATCTTCATTAAACCCGTATAAAATACTCTTGTAAGGTAGAGTGATAATTAATTATAAAATGAAAGAAATTGTAATTTGCATTTCTTAAGTTTATTTTCTTCCTGAAATTGCAAGCTAGCATTTTGTTTATAGAGAAAAATAAACAATCAATTAAATCTTTCGGAGGTCCATCAAATATTGCGCAACAATACGGGCTTTTAGATGAATATATTCGAAGGCCTTTTGGATATGTCGTTTGGATTTATATAAATTTAAGAGTTGTTATCATTTTCCGCCTCTAAGATTTAATATGACTTATTTATCCCTCTTCAACTTTTTGAACACATTCACTTAACTTTAGTTATAAAAAAAATTATAATATATTTACCTTTTATCCTTATTTAATTTAATTAACTTCAAAATTTTATAAAATCAAATGGTCTATGAAGGAGTTAAAGTGAAGAGTAGTCTCATTTAATTTTCTTTTCTTTTTTTTTTTAATTTTAAAAGTTAAAATTAAGTAAAGATAAAAAATAAAATACATAATTAAAAATAAATAAACTTTAAGCATTTGAGATATTAAACGTGTTTAAAAAGTTGATGGGAGATAAATAGATAATATTAAAGTTTAAAAGATGAAGTAAAAATAAACTAATAGAATTGGCCCTAAATGTAAACGTATCTCCTATTAAGTCTTTATACATAAAATTGTTAAAAGGTCTCAAGGGGATAATAATACATTAAAATTGGAATATCCACTGCCTTGCAACGATTGCATTAATCTTTTTAATGAGTATAACAAGTCCCAACACATTGTGAATAAAGCGTATTCACAGGGCAGGCGTATTTTCTAAAAATATTATGTATTAAGACTCGATAAGATATCAAGTAATTGCCGAAAAAATATACATTTAACCAACTATATGGAATCCTAAAGGCCCTCACGGACTTAAACTTAAAGCCCATATCCTTTGAGGAGCAAACTAATTACTAATTATTTAAGTCATCATATTCTTTTGTTCTAAGCTAGAATATTCATCGAAAAAGTCTAACATGTTTTTTTTTCATCTAAACATTCAAAACTAATGAAATTTCCGATTTCATAAATTAAATCTGAGACTATTATCAACCTTACTACAAATATTCATTAGTATTAATCAAACTTAATTCAATTGCATGGTTTTTTTTTATTTCTCAACATTTTTCTTCTTATAACAGTTTAAATCACGTGTTATTCCAATTAACTATCCGTTATTTTTTTAAGTTCATTTATTGGGTTTGTTATGGATAAGTGCAGTAAATAACTATAAAATATAGGAAAATTGGAAACTCTATCATGCATATGATCATGAATGTAAGTTTATCCTTATTATATATAAGCTATATTATCAAATGTGTCAGGTACATTATGTAAGAAAAAATTTCACTCATATTTTTTTCTCTAACATTTTTGCTAGTTATAATTCAACGGATTTGTGTTGAAACATAAAAAAGTTACCAATAGTTATTATATCTGTCAAATTTAAGTTACGAGAATTTATAGGCATTAGAAATCTTGAACACAAATATAATTATTGTCGATAAATTTTTTCCATATTACAAAATCAATTTTGAACAATATCAAAGATCTTGACATAATAGCTCATAGTTTGAGGGATTTCAAATTTAATTTGTATCAGTAAAATTTATCTATCTTTTTTTTTTCTTTTGTATCAGACTACGAGGCTTCTTGAAAAAAAAACATCTTAAAAAATATGAGAGAAGAGAAAAAAATAGGCTTTATTCTCAAATATATACATGGGAAAAAATGTTGTGCGCTTCAATAATGCACGTCTATTATTATTAATAAATTTTAGATAAAAATAAATTAATATAGTTTTTTAAAACAAAAATTGCAAATAAGTTTGATTGATTCCTTACAAATTTATTAATGCATTGTTGTCCAAAAATTAACATAATTGTTGCAAAATTTGATCATTTAAATTATTTTGTGTAAAAGTTTTTTTCGATCTACGGTCATGAGATTCATCGGTAATATGAGGTTATAGTATCCGACTAATTCGACGTTCAGGAAATGTATGATAATAATAAATCTTATTCAAACTAATGACTTCGAGACTCAAACTCGAAGTTATTAATTTTTTTTGTCCTTCAATCTAAATACATAGACTCGCTAACTGTATCTCTTGGTTATGGTGTGTGAAAGATTGTTAGAATTAAAGTGATAAATATTTCTTTCTTATTTTATAGATTTTCGAGTTTAAGTCTAAATGAAAGCGTTTTCGTTGAATATCTCATCCGTCGTAATAAAGTGTGTGACCTAAAATAGCATGTAATACTTGGAACTAAGTCTTAAAAATTAGGATGACAACATAAAAAAAAATTATAGGTGTTATTGATCTCTCCCCAATAAAAGAAATATTAGTGACAAATTTTGGTAAACTTGTTCAAGGGCAGAAGGTGATGAGGTAATTAGCTCCGGTACAAGTAAAGGTGCTGCTGGAATCATCATACGCATAACTGTAAGCCTGTGGACATGCGCCCTTGAAGAGCTGCGCGTACGACGACGGCCGGCATGTGTTCGGGCCCCCGAACGCTCCCCTGCAGCAGTACTCGTCCGTGCCGAACGCCAAGCACGCGCTCTTGCACCCGACCACCCACCCGTCCGCCGGCGCCCTCACCTGCAGCTCGGCCGGGCACCGGGCGTTCACGTCCGCCGCGCACGCCGTCACGGCGCACCCCCCGGCCCCGCCCTGCGGAGCCACCGCCACCGGCAGGTTGAACCCGTCCACG
>LTAE01000551.1:6514-79353 GCA_001647135.1 Pontederia paniculata
TGGTTCATTGAATGCTCTCATCAGGTGGCCAAAGAAGCTTGTTTGTAGTCCTCGTGTAAGGGAAAGTGATGCCGGTGCCTTAACTTTAAGACTCATATTTAAGAAGTATGTGGTTGGGCTTGGATGGGTATTTGACTCTTCTGCTAATGGTGGTTGCTGTAGTTCTCAAAACAACAAATAGATGGAAACCTAGGCATTCATGAATCCCGAGTACCTACTGTAGACTACATCTCATCACTTATTGAATGGCTAAGTATTGTTGTAGAAGAAGGTGAGAGAGATCTCTCACAAGCATGTAGTAAAAGCTTTGTTCATGGTGTTTTGCTTACACTGAGGTATACATTTGAGGAGTTGGATTGGAGTTCTTATGTGGTCCAGTCAAGTATCTTGGAGATGAGACGACTGATAGAAAAGCTTCTTGGGTTGATAATGAGAATAACTTCATTGGCTCTTTGGGTAGTTTCTGCAGATATATGGTCCATGCCATATGATATGGAGGACGCAGTTGATGATTCTACTTTTCTCACTGATACACCAGTGGAACAAAACATACCTGATTTGGATCAGGGAGATAGAATTATGACATCTGATGATTCTTTGAAACCAGCAGGACATGTTATGGTTGGCTGTTGGTTAGCTATGAAAGAGGTAATGACCTTGCATTGCCTTGTTCATTATGGTGCTAGTGTGCCAAAACTCTACTAGGCTTCGATGCAAGAACCATTTCTTTAATTACGACTCCATTTTTCCATTTATCTTTTATTTGTTATAAACAAAATATAGTGATGATATTCCATAGAATGTTCTGTGGTGAAAATCTGGCCAGTTTTTTTGTTTGTTAATTACTACTAACGACACACTTGTAGAATAAGAGTTTTGTTGTAAACTCTGCAGCACTTGGTTTTATTGTGTTAAGAAGATTTATCCGTCACAATTAAATATATAAGTTGGATATCTATTATTTGCTAATGTACAAGAAAGTACTACACTATAAAAATAACAAAAGTATTATAAAAGTTTTTCTTCTTCTTAACTTTGAACCATTCTTGTTGTGATAATTAAGATTTCCATAACTTGTAAGTGTATGCTTAGGTTGGATATCTAATATACTTATTCTATAAGATGAATTAAGATTTATCCATAATTTGTAAGTGTATGATTAGGTTGGATATCTAATATACTTATGCTATAAGCTGATTAAAACTGCCCGTTTCAGGTGAGTCTTCTTTTAGCGACAGTAATACGGAAAATTCCACTGCCAAGTTGTCCGTTTCCTGATTTATCTAAGCATGGTGATTCAGATAGAGATACTGATGGAATTGAGATATCAACTATGAGTGAGAGTGTGCTTGATCTGGTTCAACTAGAGAACATAGGGAACCATTTCTTACAAGTTCTTCTGAAAATGAAGCATAATGGTGCAATTGACAAGGCGAGGGCTGGGTTTACAGCTCTCTGCAATCGTCTTCTCTGCTTAAATGATCCAAGGTGTGTTCATATCTTTCACAATTGAGTTTCATCGTTTTACATTTCACCAGTTTGGTTATGCTAGTTTTTTATGGCAACAGGAAATGTTCTTACTCTGTTATTTTTAGTAAATGTGGGTGTGTGTCAACCTCATGTGTTGACTGGTTAATCATCCTCTTTTTTCTCAAAAAAAAAAAATGTGGGTGTGTGATTAAGTAGTGTTTTCCTGCTGTTGTCCTATCATGACTTTAAATCCCAAGGGAGTTAAGTTTATTGATGGCAAGCCATTTTATCATCATATATTCAAATTTGAATCCATACAATTTTTTATCACATAGAATATTTTCTTCTTTACCCTCTCAGAAAGAAATATTTTCTTCTTTACCAGACTTTGCAAAATGACGGACTCTTGGATGGAACAATTGATGGAGAGGACCACTGCCAAAGGGCAAACAGTTGATGATTTGTTAAGGAGTGCAGGTATTCCTGCTGCATTCCTTGCACTTTTCCTGTCAGAGCCTGAAGGAACACCAAAGAAACTACTTCCAAAAACATTACGATGGTTGATAGATGTAGCTAGCAGCTCATTATCTAATAACAACAAAGATGATGAGATCAGTAATGAGGCTGTGTATGAGGAAGTTCTCACAAATTCAGAAATGCTTGTTGCTCTACACAAGAAAGGACAGAATTCAAAAATCAGAGATGAGGGTGTAGTTCCTACTGTTCATGCATTCAAGGTACTGAGGGTTGCTTTCGATGACACAAACTTAGCAACAGATACATCAGGCTTCTGTGCTGAGGCTATGATTATTTCCATACGCTCATTCTCATCTTCTTATTGGGAGGTAAGGAACAGTGCTTGCTTTGCATATACTGCCCTGGTCTGCCAAATGATTGGATTCCTCAACACACAAAGGCGTCAATCAGCACGTCGAGCATTGACTGGGCTTGAGTTCTTCCACAGGTTGTGCATCTTCATTTTTGACATATTGAACTTTGCTGTGTCACTATATGGATTTAAGACCTAGAAAGTTCTACCCTTTTGGCATGTTAAGGTTCTACCTAAATTCATTTATTGTTCTTGGTGGTGCTATTTTTTCAGGTGATAAGGGTTTTTCAGAAGGTTTTCAATCATGACTTGTTTTTCTTTCTTGAAGACCAGAATCACGACTTGACTTGTACTAGCCATTCCTTTTTAACTAAAAAGAGGTTACTTCTTCTATTTGATATTCCTATTTCAAGTTTTGATATGCTATATTCTAATAGTTGTTAGCTAATCACTTTCTTTCTTTACTTTTCTTGCGATTCAACAAGAATTGGGAAAAATCTATGTGATCTTTATTGGGAAATGATCTTTTTGAGTTGATTTTTTGTCATTTGAACTAAGACTGAAATTGCATTAGTTAGTTTAGGAGGTGATTCAATCTTACACATTCCAGATTTTCCCATATTCTTGTAGCTAAATGTGAACTGACTATTCTTGTTCTATTGCAGGTATCCGGCTTTGCATCTGTTCCTCTTCAGTGAATTAAAAATTGCAACTGAATTGTTTGGTGATGGCTGTTCTAGGCATATGGAAATAAATATGGAAAAAAAATATTCATCCAAGTTTGTGTCCCATTCTTATTCTTCAAACCAGGCTTGTTAGCCATAGAGCAGATGATTCCTTGGATCCTTTCTTATTAACGCCTTTCATCCGAAAGTGTGCAACCCAGAGCAATCTCCGCCTCCGTGTTCTTGCGTCAAGGGCTTTGACAGGCTTGGTATCTAATGAGAAACTACAGAATGTTATTAGGGAGGCTGCTCATGGCTTACCTTGCCAAAGAAATCAGATAACAGATAAGCTCTGTGATCGGTTTACAAGGATAGCTAATCCTGTTTCTTTTAACTACATACATGGTGTTCTTTTGCAACTGGCTTCTCTTCTTGATAATAATTGCAGACAATTACCAGATATACTGAAGAAAGATCAGATTCTTGGTGAACTGATCCACGTTCTTTTGAGCTGTTCATGGATTGGCAGCAGCGGATCATGCACTTGTCCAACTCTCAATAGCTCATATTTACGGGTTTTGGATCTTATGTTGGATATCTCAAGAACATACACAATGACCAAGCACACAGAGACAATCCAGGGCTTGCTTCTTGGATTGGCTTCAGAATGCTTGGGTGCAGATAAGTCTAATGGTCTAATCTTTTACGATCCAACAACAGTGGAGCTCCACAAACAAGCAGTGATATCCTACTTCAATTGTCTATTAGAAGGAGATCCTGAAGGTTCTCAGGATATTCTTGTTCTATTGCAGGTATCCGGCTTTGCATCTGTTCCTCTTCAGTGAATTAAAAATTGCAACTGAATTGTTTGGTGATGGCTGTTCTAGGCATATGGAAATAAATATGGAAAAAAAATATTCATCCAAGTTTGTGTCCCATTCTTATTCTTCAAACCAGGCTTGTTAGCCATAGAGCAG
Organism: Pontederia paniculata; assembly: GCA_001647135.1. Lineage (NCBI taxonomy): Eukaryota > Viridiplantae > Streptophyta > Magnoliopsida > Commelinales > Pontederiaceae > Pontederia > Pontederia paniculata. The sequence continues at coordinate 10,456 of LTAE01000551.1, forward strand.
ATGATTCCTTGGATCCTTTCTTATTAACGCCTTTCATCCGAAAGTGTGCAACCCAGAGCAATCTCCGCCTCCGTGTTCTTGCGTCAAGGGCTTTGACAGGCTTGGTATCTAATGAGAAACTACAGAATGTTATTAGGGAGGCTGCTCATGGCTTACCTTGCCAAAGAAATCAGATAACAGATAAGCTCTGTGATCGGTTTACAAGGATAGCTAATCCTGTTTCTTTTAACTACATACATGGTGTTCTTTTGCAACTGGCTTCTCTTCTTGATAATAATTGCAGACAATTACCAGATATACTGAAGAAAGATCAGATTCTTGGTGAACTGATCCACGTTCTTTTGAGCTGTTCATGGATTGGCAGCAGCGGATCATGCACTTGTCCAACTCTCAATAGCTCATATTTACGGGTTTTGGATCTTATGTTGGATATCTCAAGAACATACACAATGACCAAGCACACAGAGACAATCCAGGGCTTGCTTCTTGGATTGGCTTCAGAATGCTTGGGTGCAGATAAGTCTAATGGTCTAATCTTTTACGATCCAACAACAGTGGAGCTCCACAAACAAGCAGTGATATCCTACTTCAATTGTCTATTAGAAGGAGATCCTGAAGGTTCTCAGGAGGGTATACAGCTGCTGAAACTTCACCAATTTCAAAGTTGTCAAAGTTGCCCAAAAATAAGGTTTCTCTTTCTCAACTCGAGGAGACAATATTGTCTTGCATTCATGATCCTACTTACGAGGTTAGAATAGCCACACTGAAAAAGCTTCTTCAGCTAGTCAGATCTATGGTTCCAGATGAATGTGGTGGTGTTATGTGCTTGTGGGCTAAATCCCATCTTCATCGATTGCTGATTAAGTTATTGTCAAAGGAAGAGAACCCAAAGCGCATGTATTATATTCTAAAGATCATCTTTAACTGGGACCTTATGCAACTTGAAACACCCAGTGATTCGGTTAGTGATTTCTTATATCCATTTTGGGACAGGTTAGTTGATTTGACCAGCTCTGTGAAGCATGCAAAGACTAAAGAAATTTCTCTATGCTGCATGGGTGTATGTGTCAAGAAGTTTGTTGAGTTTCATATGAGCTATGTTCTTGCTGCATGTCAAATAGATGAAGAGAGTACCAAGAGTTCCAACAGTGCATACCTAACTAAGAGCCGGTTCAAAGCTTTTAAAAGTATTGATCATTTCATTAATCTAATTAAGTGTCACAGTGCACCATCCGAGCCTGAGTATGCGTAGAGCAGCTGCACAAGCTATAATTGCATCTGGATTGCTTAAAGAAGTTCTATCAGTTGCTCCATTTGTGTCCAAAGGCTTTCAAACTGTTGAAGAACACGATATAAATATTGAGGAGATAATAACTCGGTCTGCATTGACTGAAGTCATTAATGTGTATGGTTGCAGGATTTTAGATCTGTGGTTCACATGTATCCAGCTGTTGGAGGACGAGGATGTTGTTCTTAGAGAAAAGCTTGCTAAGGATGTTCAGAATTGCATACGTTCCAGAAGACCAAACAGCAGTTTCACTGATGCTACACCTACTCCAGTGGATAGAATGATTCAATCCAGCTTTGATTTCCTCTCTTCAACCTTTGGTAATTGGGTTGGCTATCTGAATTACTTGTCCAAATGTGTCTTATTGACAGCTAGTTCGACAAGCACTTATGGAGATTTAGTTAGGCAGATTTTTGACAAGGAAATCGATAATCACCATGAAGAAAAACTTTTGATATGCCAGATATGTTGCTTACATCTTAAGGAACTTAAAGATTCAAACAATTGGGCTGCTGGAGTTGACAATCAGACAAGCAACATTCAAACATTCTCTTGGAGCTGTAGAATGAAATTCCTGTACCAATTAACATCTTTCACCAGCAGCTTACTTGAGACTGATGGAAAAGCAGACTGGATTGGAGGAATAGGCAATCACAAAGATGCTTTTGTACCAGTATATGCAAATCTTCTTGGCCTCTATGCACTTTCTCACTGTGCCTCACCGCACGGGATGGGTCAAGGGACAAGGATAAGTACTTATGTGAGTTCATGGAACTTGGAGGTGTTATCAGACCATTTCTCAGAAATCCTCTAATATCTAACTTGTATCATCAAGTACTTCAATTGCACGAGTGAATCTTATCCTCACAGGCACACAAGTCTCAAGTATTAGATTGTCCTTCACGTGATACTTGTGATGCCTTCTTCCTACTCAGATAAACATTAAACTTATGTTACTTTCATCGTGTTTATCATTGTAGAACATTCCAAATATTTTTTTACATCCTTGGAATTTACAAGATGTATTATCTTGCTCCTGTACAGTTAGTGATTATTTTAGTGATACGATTGTGTCAGATTTATGATGCAATTTCTTAAAATCTTTGTTTCCTTTTTTGCCTTTTTCCGCCATTGAGAATTCAATCTGCAGACAAAGATTGCGAATACAATCTAAACTCACTGTTGAACACCATGGCTAAGTATTTTTTTATCTCTATTTGGTCCATGAGCCTTCCTCTATGACACATTAAGTACTACCTTCAATAGTTGTATACTTGTAGTAATCGTGTTGTTGTCTAAGGATTTTAAAACTGATTGTCTATTATTATTCGCTATCCCACACATACATTATCACAACCTTGCTTGAATATCTATATATGAACCTGATTTTGAATTGATTTTTAGACATTGCACATCAATGGTGTTATAGTCTACCATGGGTAGGACTACTAAATCAGTCAATAAACTGATACCTTCGACTTGCATATCAACATTTGGAATGTACCTCCTAGTCGATACATCTTCAATTGGGATTAAGATCTTCAATTCATAATGCATCCTTTCTATCTTAACCTTTAATAACTTAGCAAAATAATATGAAATGAATGAGTGTGTAACACTCAAATCAAATAGTATATTTGCATAATGATTTGCTACTAGAAATATACCTTGTATCACTTTATTGAAACAACGAGCTTCTTCTATTTTTATGATATAAACTCTCCCTAATATTTTTAGTGGAGCATCATCAATTTTGCCCTTATCACATGGAGCTTCACAACCCTTGTGTGACAATCTTTCACCATATGCATATGCTTCCCACAATTAAGACATCCTCTAGTCTTATAATAACATTCTCCTAAATGTCCTTTCCCACAAGTAGAACATACACTAGCCTTCCCTTTCACAAGTTATTCCTTTTTTAATGGCTTAAATAATTTTTTTGTCCATCTTCCTTTTCTTTTCTCATTGGCTTTTTGTGGTTCCTTCCCTTTGAGTGCTTGTTTTTGACTTTGGAAAATCCTATCAATGATGGTTGCATGTTCAATTGGTTTGGCCAATCTAGGTGTCTCTCCACATATCACATTCATTTGCAATCCTAAGCTTAATTCTTAGATAAACTTGTATACTCTCGCCCTTCCGAATTTCCCTAAGGGACTATACTTCTCGAGATGGAGAAACTTGTTAAGATATTCCTCAAGTGTTGAATATCCTTGATGCAAGGTCAGAAACTCTCTTTGATTTTGTTCCTTCACATGTTGAGGGAAGTATTCTTTCTTTGCTTCTGTTCCTTCACATGTTGAGGGAAGTATTCTTTCACAAATGTCTTCTCAAAATTTTTTCCATCTGACTCTATCCTCGTCAACAAACTTGGTTCTTTCCATTGACTTCCACCAATCTTTTGCTTGTTCAGTCAATTGGTGTGTGACATATGCCACCATGCGCTTGTCAAGATAGTCACAAACTTCAGGCTCTTCTTCAGTTGTTACCAATCATGAAGGTGCCTTGTTGGGATCTCTATCATTGATGGATATAGGCATATTGGTCTTCATAAATCTTTCGAAGAAATTTGAGCAACTAGAGTTCCTTCTTGTACTAGTGCTCCTTTCAATGATTATTGTCATCCTATGCATGCTTGACATGAAGGCATATGGCTGTTCATCAACTTGATCGCAGTGTGATCCTCGTCGATCTGTCTTCAATAATCGAGCATTAAACACTCATTAGATGGTAGCAGTTCAATTCACAATTAAGTGCTTACCCTTATTTTACAATATTCAGCGAGTGCTTATGACGATTGCAAATGAACTTTGATTTTTAGGGCAACTTAACTTAAAAGTATATAAACAATTTCAATGTTTAAGAGCCAATATTAGGCTTTGGTAACATCCCATGAACATGCCACACACGTGCACGAATTTGATACATGTCGAGGTCGTTCCTGAGGCACCACAGGATGATGACGATCTATGGTCATAAGAAACATGTACAATTTAATAATAACAATAGTGGAAATGATTGAGATAATAAGAGTATCATAATCAAGACAATTGTCTTAACACACCACATAGTCCTGAGCTACATAGCTCATTACATAAGACTCAATACATGAAATAGGAAAGTACTATTTGGCCATACAAGATAGGTAACTGTCACGACCACAGTTCAAACCTTGGTTTGAATTGTAATCCGCAACCTAATACGGTCGATCAAATATAATATGATGGAAGAGTGTTATATGTCATATGATTTCTCACATGAATATTATCATAAATGTAACCGTAACACATGGAGTATATATATTGATTTCAGAGCAAATTCACATTATTCCATACTTACACATTATGAAATATGTTTTTCTTAGCATTTAAATGCAAAAGTTATACAACATGAGAAGACATGCATCCTCATAAAATGATCAAAGAAGAGATCTAAGTCGCATCTATAGCTCGGCCAAAAGTACTTCAATCCCTAAAGAGGATCATCAAGCACGACCACAACACTAGTCTACTGATTTGAAAAATATTAAAAATCACATTATGAGCAAACAATAGTTCATTAAGTAGAAAATTCATAATCTATGAGTTATCATCTACTCATTTCAAGAAAAATAATATAAAAATTTTCGTATACCGATTTATCATATGTATCATATCATAAGATAAAATAAATATGTATCATCACCAACATATCATATGTTCATACATATCATATCACATGTCATGCACTTGTGCAATCATGTATGCAACATATCATATCACCAGCTATATCATATCACCTCATACGGGATCATATTACCCTTGCCGAAAAAATATATTATCCCTTAGGGTATCATATCATCCCTTTCAGCGAATTTCATATCGTCCCTGCAGAAAATATATCATCCCGATAAAGAAAATGCAAATGCATAATCTTTTCACATATCCATATCATCATAGAACATTTAACATATGATTGTGTTATTAGCAAGTCATTCATTTGATGAATTCATATACATATGTTCAAAAACAATTGCAATGGATATTGAAGTATAATTGCATCAACAATGATTTCATTTCATGGACTTCACATCAATTTGGTATCAGATTTGCACTTAACAAATTGAGTGAAGTCAGTTATAAAATTCATAACAATTGAGAAACACAACATATTCAAATACTACAAATTTAACAAAAGCTAGACTCTTATAAGTTTAATCTGCATAAATATCTTCTTCTAACTTGTTCTGAAATTATCATAGAAAATTCAACAAGATAATAATGTTATGTTCCATTTCTGTGTTCTAGCAGACTAAGTGATGTTGAATATAAAATTCATAACTCTTGAGATACTTGAATATAAAATCAAATTTAATTTTAAATGAAACTATATTTCCATAGGATTAATCCATATAAATATCAGTGTTATATTTTATGAGGATGTCACAGAAAATACAGAGACTTGCCTATATTCTATTTCATCTTAGAATCCTGATAGACTATGTAATTTACAATGTACAAACTATAGCTTCAACTTTAGATAACATATGCTTTAATTCCAATTGTGTATGAAAGTAGACTTTTATTAGTTTCTGATATAAAAATATCTTAAACTCATTCTATGAATACTATTTATTCTAAAATTTATAATTCAGACCAACCATTTTAGAAAATAGCAACAACGGATTTTAATCATTTACTTATAACTTCTAACATACAATTCTGATTAATTCAATTCCAAAGCCTCTTGAAAGTAGACTTCATCATGGGGGTATAACAAAAGGAGCATCTAATTTTTTAATGAGCTGAAGGTAATAATTAGTCTTAGAAAGTTTTAGCTCTAGATTTGATTTCAGCTAGTGTGTTCTACCCTTGAGCAAGTTGAATTTATTATGCGCTATAAATAGTAAAAATTGATAGGACATGAGGGTAAATCATAATCAAAACATCACTTGTTTAATTGAAGTTTGTAAGGTAATCCATAGAAAAGGAGATAGCTACTTACCTAGATTAGAAGAACAAGGATGTTTCTTGATACCCCAGGTTGTCTTCCCTCTTGCAACTAGCACTTTCACCCTCTTGATCTTGGCCTAGAGTTGAAAAAAGATGAGGAGATGATAAGGTCTATGAAGCTTATCCACATTTATATGTATACCAACTTACGGTCGGTTAAAAAAATAATATGGAGTTTGCCCCTCATTAGAAATTTTTCTATTTGTATTTTATTTATTCATTTACTTAAGACATTACATGTAAATAAGAAACTACCCCCATTTGAATTCAAATAAAATATTTATAAAAAAAATTTCAAAGGATTCAAAATCTAAATTTTGTGCCGAAGAACAAAATCAACAATTTTATAGATTTTTTATTTTCGCACCTTCATTTAACCTAACTAAAACTTCTTTTTAAAATTTATCAAAACTCATAATCAGTATATTTCAACATATGAGAACAATTATCGAGACTTTATATTTCTTAATTTTTATATTTTTAAAAATCACATTTTCATGTCTTAAACGAAATTTCGGCACTTTTAGTACATTGACTATTAAGGATGAAACTTCTATCTCAACATGATTATCATAATACATCTTAATAATATAATGTGATATTAACGCATGCCATCTTATGTGAATTAAGTCACGAATATTATAGTTAACACTTTGCCCAAACATGCCATGGACAACCCCTTCGTCATGAACGATGCCACCATCAACAATTTAACCCTATTTTCCTACAAGGTATGATGCATGGGACAATTGTTCTATGATCTTTTGCCAATATGTAAAGTCATAAAAATGGTATTGACGATTTATCAATAACTAACAATATATAATCATATGCTTACATATCTTTTATGCATAAATGAACAATAACAATTATGTTGTTATATCGTAAACTTTAGCAATTTCCATATAAGTAGCAATAGATTGTTGGAAAAATGAATTCACAACTTGGTGTCATATTTATATTTTTTTGATGATGAAAATCTTATGAAAACATTGTAAAAGATATATATGCATGTTAAAATGGAACAAGTGTGTGAAAGTTTTAAAGTCAAATTATATGCACTAAAGTTCAACTTAATATTTATCTATGTTTCCTTTNTACATTTGTAAATCAATTTTGAAGCTTTTTGTGCTTAGATTTGTAAATATTTCTTTCTTCTTTAGTTGTGAGCATAAATTGTAAAAGAGAGATCAAGAGTATTCTTGTTGAGTGTGAGCTCGAGAGATCAAGAGTATTCTTGTTGAGTGTGAGCTCCTTTGTAAGGAATATTTTTATCTTACCTCTCGGACTAGAGAAAAAGTTGGGGGGGGGGGTGCTTCCATTGTAAGAAAGGTTCACACATAGCCTCTTGAGCGAAGAAAAGTGTGAGATTGAGAGCTTCGTTGGAGAAGAGGTTTCGTCTACCTCTTGAAGCGGAGAAACGTCGAGTTTGGTGTAATTGAGTCTTTCTCACCCTACGAAAGAAAGCTAATGGATCTCCGACGGTCTCGAGGTTGAGAAGTCAGAGCAGGAACGTAATCTAAGTTGGGGCCGAACCTCGTCAATAATTTCTTTATCTTGAGTTTGCATTCTCTCTTACGTGCTCTTCTTATCATCTTGCATTCTTCCTTATATCATTGTTGCACTTGTTCTTGATCAAATGATTTTAGATTTGAGTATTTCTATAAATCGATTTCAAGTTTCCGCATTTATTTTGTGAAATCGGCTTGAAGATTTATTACACCAATTCACCCCCTCTTGGTGCAGAGTGATCTTACAATTTGTATCAGAGCTTGGTTGCTCTTGTTTTAAAGATATAAAAATCTTACAACATGACACACATTTTTAACGAAGGTCAATCCATTTTCGGTCCACTAAGTTTTAATGATTCAACTTTTTTCTCATTGGAAAATTCGAATGCAAGCGTATTTATGTTCCCTTGATTTTGATATATGAGAGATTGGAGAAAATAGATTTGAAAAGCCTAAGAAAATGATTAATGATGTTTATGTCAGTCTTCCTTTATTTGAATATAATAATTTTCAAATTTCCCTTGCAAAACTTGACTCTAGAGCTCAAAATATTTTTTATTGTTCTTTAGAAGTTTATTGTATAAATATTATTTGTAAATGTTCTACCTCTCATAAAATTTGGCTAAAGTTGTTATTTAAATATGAAAAGAGTGAAGACAACTCTACATCAACTACATCCGAAAGTGAGTCTTCTTTGTGTTTAATGATAAACAATAAGATAATTTCAAACTCCTCTTCTAGTGAAAATAATGATGATGATATTGATCTCAATTTTGATGTGCATAAAGAGTTTTCTTCTCTAATTCAAAAATATATTTCTCTTAGAAAGAAAAATAAAATTTTGATTGATGAGTTTCATACAATGAAAATTGATTTTGAACTATTAAAAAAAAAGATACATGCCTAGAATAGAATGAAAATTTGAGAAAGAAAATTGATTCTCTTGATAATATTTGTGTCTTATGAATTTTTGAAAATTGAAAATTGAAAATTAATTTATTTGCATGATTATTTGCAAAGAAAAATATTTTTTAGGAAAAATTGTCTAGATAATCAAATTATTAATACTAATTCTTTGACTTGTAATGTCAATGTACAAAAGTCTTCTCATATAAACAAAAGATTGCATGAGTTCAAATATAAGCAAAAATGACAAAAACAATATTTTAGTAATAAGAGTTCTAAATCTCATGCATTTAAGAAGAAAAATGATTTTAAAATAGTTTTTGAATCCTCTTATGATTATTCTAGAAAAAAATAGATATTCTTATAAGTATTCATGCAAATTAAATACCTCTCATTATGATCCTTTGAAATTAAAACATGATCATTTCTTAAAATCATCTATTATTTGTCATTATTTGGTTTACATTATCATTATGCATCTGAATGCGAAGTTAGGAAATCTATAAATGTTGACATGAAAATGATGTGGGTTCCAAAAGAAACCAAAGTTGATTTTATTGGACCCAAACAAGTTTGGGTATTGAAGAACAAATGATTGTATTTTGTGAGTATGCTTCACTCGCATTTGGAAAGAAAAAACATACTTGGACAATGTATGAAAATTATCTAATCTTGCTGCTTCCAAGCTGTTAAATAGTGATTGTATATGTAACATTAGACAATGTCACATAATGTATTGTTTTATCACACAAAAGGATTACAAAATGGAACTTATGTGATTTTAATCCTTAATGTTCTTGGAACATATGTTTATTTGATAATATATTTTTGTGATTGAATATGCTATGAGGCACAAAAATTAAAATACAATTCATCTTGTTAAATATTGAGGATGCATTGTTCAAATCATAATGTTTAAATGCTTAGCTTTGCATGTCATTGTGATAATTAAAAAATGCATTATCTTTACATGTGTGAAATGAAAGCATCAACATGTTTAACACATATACTATTTGAACTTATATATCGTTGATTTTAATTTGTTCAAATTCAAATAAGTTTGTGATCTTTGGGTCTTAATATGAAGATATGATCTTGATTGATGCTATTTTATTTTGATCACAACTTGTTTCCTTAAAGATTCAATGGCGCACCATTATTGAAAATGACCTTATGAATCTATTTGATAATACTTTATATTTAAAAATCACATTATGTGTTTTCCTCCCATGTTTTTTTTAACTATAATGAAAATTCATTCATATGTGATGCATAGATTTATAAGAAGCAAAGTTAAATAAAGAGACAATTTACAAATTAATATATGCATCTCCAACTTAGCTTACTTTGTAAATTTATTTTGGTGAAATATTTTGACATGATTATTACCTTTTGAAACTCATAGAATTCATGTCATGTAAAGAAAGCTTATTCTCCATCATTTATAATTTTAAATATTTTTTCATGAAATATCTAAATGTGAAAATCCTATTATAGTTGATTCTCTTAAAAATGGATAAAATAAAAAAAAACAAATTAGGAGAAACATGCTTTAGCTTTCATTGTAAATTATTTCAACTAATGAATGACTTACCTATTCATTGAAACAATAATGATTTATGTGATACACTTGCTTAAAACTATATTATATAATTTTAAAATGCAAGTGATAACTTTGTCTCAATGATTGAGAGATTATCAACATCTATAGATGCATATCTTCTAAATCTTTTGACATGGTCTATCTTATTTAAAAATTTGAAATTGTTATGACATAAGAAGAAAAAAATTGTTAGCACCTATGGATGAAAGATATTGGTGAAAGAGATTTAAAATTGAAATATAAATGATAAATTAATGAATTATTCAAGAATTCATGACTTGTGTTAATTCATTTAAACTTGATATATTTGTGCACATATGTGTTTCTCTTATCTATGTTTTCGAAATCAATAGTTGAGAAGAAACTTTTGCATATTGCTTAAACTTTTGCGTGTTGCTTACTTGATTTGGAAATTGTTTATCATGCAAAAAAAATAGTAATTATGCATGGATGACATAAACTTTGAAAGACTTTTGAATATTAAAAATAAAAATTAAGGAGAACACATATTATGGATTTGATACTCTAACTTTCTTTAACTTGTGGTGTGATACATTGATAGTTAGATATGATCATTCACTTGTTTCACTTGTCATGGAAAGAAAAATATAATTCTATTCTCATTCATTCTTGCTATTAATATTATGCTTATAAATGTGATAGCATGTTTATCGCAAAGGAATATGAACTTGATTGACTTTGTAATTGTTTGTGGTATGGTTATAAATCCTAAAATATTATTCAAACTTAATTAGATACATGCTTAATGAGTTTGAATCATATGTTGCTTGAATCTCAAACTAGTTTAAAAGAAAAATGAAATGTCATTTTTGTGTATTAATGATTATATAAAAATTATTTATGCATTGTTAGTTGGATAAAATTATTTGATAAAAAAAATTCAAGTTCATATGATTTTTACATCATTCTTATGCAAATTGAAATGACGACATTTGGTTATGCTTGATACATAAACTATTTGATTTGTTATAGGACATGTTATTATCATTGTCAAAAAAATTTACATGTCTTGCAATAAAATTTATGTACTTAATATTAAAACATAATAACATTGTTGTCTCAAGATTTTATGCAAAATTTTGATTATATGAAATTTCTTGAGTTTTATGTTTTGCCCATAAGTGTTAAACTTTTATACCCAATCTTCATAAATCATGCATGAGTTTAGGGAGAGCAAACCTTGTATCATATTTTTTCTTTTATGGCAAAACTAGGGAGAAGATATATAAATCAAATATGAGTGCAAAAAGTCATATCTAAGATTAGGTAAGAAAAGGGGAGAAGAAGCCCATAAGTGAAAGAAATTAAGAATATGATGAGCTTCAAAAATCACATATGCTTATAAAAGAAGTAAAAATATGATATGTGATTTAGGAGAAATAGTTTTTGTGGATCATAGGCACTAGCTTGTGAATTCTTTTTGCGTGAGAGAAAAAGGAGAAGTTGTGGAGAGATATGAAAATAGATTATATGAACTTAAAAAAAGAAAAGTTGATAGGTATTATGCCTATTCATATATCATTGGATTTTATATTATAACTTTTTATGACTTATGAATTTGAATTGCTTATCTCTCATAAGTTAAAAATCTTGCATAAATTAAGGGGGAGTAATTTTTTTGTCTCTTAATACGAAATATTTTTTTTGACAAAATGGAGAAGAAGAAATAGAGAAATATGATCATTAAGTTATCATTATATGCTTATAAAAAAGGAAAGAAGTGATTAAGTTGATCTCATAATATAATTCATATGTAGTGGGCCATGTGAAAAAAGTTATTTCTATAAGAAAATCTTTAGTATATGCACTTATGAATATATAACTCCATATGATACATCTGTGACAATTGAGCTTAGTGTAAATATTTGAATTGTAAGAAGAGAATATTGCGATAATAATTTCATCTCTTTTCTCATTACTCTAAATCTTTTCTAGTTGATGATATTTTTTTAACACTACTTTTAATCCAACAATTGGTATATTATTGTTGTTCCAATAAGTGATATATGTAAAGAAAATGAACGTTGACTTTGCTTATCTTTATGATTTATGAAAATTCTTCTATATGCAAAACATGAAGATTATTTTAAATTTAACATGCATAAGTACATCTTTGTTGTTTTAACTAGATATCATTTTTTTTCATGTGACAAAGGGGGAGAGAGAAGTGTACGCTAAAATATGAAAAGAAATCTTATAGGCCTTGTTTGGACATGGGAACTAGGGCCAGAACCAGTCTAGTTCTCATAGGTTCTGCCTGTTAACAACAGACACGGTTTGGATACTGAGATGCAACTATGAGTTGTTAAGGAAATATGATTTAGTTATAAATAGATCTTGTAATCTACTTTCAGAAATCTATATTGTTGTACACTTCAACCACCTGTGTGTATATAATCAGGTGTACCATGTACTGAAGAAGATATAAAAATATAAAAGCCTTTACATGGTATCAGAGCTATGGCTGCATCAAACACCTCATCTTCTTCAACCTCTGAAAACTCCAACAGCCACATCAATGCATTGCCCTCACTTGTGCCCTTTGTTAATCAAGCACATCACTTTTTATCCCTGAAGTTAACGCCTACAAACTACCTCCTATGGAGTACTCAGTTCAAACCTCTCCTTAAGAGTTTCCAACTTGAGGAATTTATTGATGGATCTCTCCCATGCCCATCTTTAACCTCGAGCAATTCAGTGTAACACTCTCAAGAAATTCAGGATTGGATTCAACGTGACCAGTTGCTCTTAAGTTGGTTGATTGCTTCTTTATCCGAAGAAGTCCTTCCAACTATCATAGGACTCAACACCTCACATGAAGTATGGCAGGCCTTATTCCAGGCGTTTGACAACCCCTCACACACTCGTCTGCTGCAACTAACTATGCAGTTGCACAATCTGAAGAAGGGTGACCTTTCTGTTGCTGCCTTTCTCCGCCAAGCTAAATACATTGCAGATGAATTAGCTGCTGCCGGACAACCTCTACCTGTCTCTAGCTTTAACGCCATAATCTTCAATAATCTTGGTGCCACATACTCTTATATTGTTGCGTCTCTAGAAGCACGCCCGACACCAATCCCATTCGTAGAACTTCATAGCATTTTATCAAGCCATGAAATTAGGTTGCAGGCTACACAAGTTCCTTCTGATCCATCATTTGTTCCCATGGAAAATTACATGAGGGCATCTCCTGCAACAGATCCAACATCTTTTCGGGGTCGAGGCCGTGGACGGGGATGCTATCGTGCTCCTGCCCCTCGTTGAGACCCATGTCCTGTGTGTGGCATTCATGGACACTCTCCATATAAGTGTCGTTTTAAACATCCTGGTTCTACTCAAGGTGCACCCACCACTGCATCTATTCCGCAGGCCTACATGACAACTTATGGGGTGCCGACCACTACCACTCCAACTCTCCCTGGTTTTGGTGCTTACACGGAATGGATTCCAGACTCCGGCGAGACTCATCATGCTACTCCTGACATTCAAGCACTCGGCACAGTCGACAGCTATGGCGTTTAGATAATCTCCATGTTGGTAATGGTAACAAACTTCTCATAACTCATTCTGGTTCCACCACATTATGTACTCCCTTGAAGAATTTATATCTTCGTGATGTTTTACATGTTCCTGGTCTCACTCAATCTCTCTTGTCAAATCGCAAATTTACACAAGATAACTCTTGTTATGTTGAATTTCACTCATCATACTTTCTTGTGAAGGACTACAAAACACATCAGCTTCTACTCAAAGGACCACTTGAAAATGGTCTGTATCGCTATCTGGTTGTTCTTAAGTCACACCCTCCTCCTTCAGCCTTCCTACCCCGCCGAATGCATGACTTGCAATGGCACTCTTGCCTCGGACACCCCTCTGCATCTACTGTGTCACGCGTTCTTCGTCATCGAAAGCTACCTCATCTCTCAAATTCTGCATCCAACTGCACCAATTGTCTCCGAAGAAAATCAATTCGCCAACAGCTGCCACCAACCTTTAGTCGTAGTCATGCACCTTTAGATTTAATTTTTGCTGATGTTTGGGGTCCTGCTCCAGTTTCCTCCTGTTTAGGACATCGTTACTTTGTTTTATTTTTTAGATGATTTTTCTAAATTCACTTGGTTGTATCCATTGCATAATAAATCAGATGTTCACTCTACTTTTCTTTTTTTTCAATCTATGGTTGAGCGTCAATTCCAACAAAAGATTCGTGCCTTTCAATCTGACTCTGGTGGAGAGTTTATTGGTTTGTCATCTCATTTTGCTCAAATTGGAATCATTCATCACCGTTCATGTCCACACACGCATGAGCAAAACAGTGCTGCTGAGACGAAAATACGTCACGTTGTCGAAACTGGACTCACACTCCTTTCTCATTCTTCAGTTCCCCAACGATTTTGGAACTTTGCCTTTGAAACTGTTGTATTTCTCATAAACAAACTACCTTCCTCAGCTATCTCGAATGCAATTCCTCATCAACTCTTGTTTAAATGCTCAACAGATTATTCGTTTCTTCGAACTTTTGGTTGTGCTGTCTTTCCCTATATATGTCCATACAACAAACACAAGTTTGACTTTCCTTCAATCTCTTGTGTTTTCCTTGGATATCTTGCTGCCCTTACTGTTTCCTGTTCTAACTCCTCTCCTTCCTCTTCTGATCCCACATGCCATTCTAAGGCTATCAAGTTACCACATTGGCGTGCATCTATGGTCTCTGAACTCAATGCCTTAGTGTCCAATGGTACTTGGTGCTTGGTATCCCGAAATGCTTCGATGAATGTTATTGGGTGCAAATGGTTATTTCGCACAAAGTTCCATCCGGATGGATCTGTGGAGAGATACAAAGCACGTTTGGTTGCCAAAGGATTTCACCAATAGCCTGGAATCGATTATAATGACACGTTCAGTTCAGTGATTAAACCAACGACTATTCGAATAGTTCTATCACTTGCGGTGTCACGGCGTTGGTCCATTCGTCAGTTAGATGTAAGCAATGCATTTATCCATGGGACCCTTACTGAAGATGTATTTATGGAGCAAACTCCTGGTTTTCATGATGAGCAACACCCGAATTATGTCTGTCATCTAAGAAAGTCCTTATATGGTCTAAATTAGGCACCAAGGGCCTGATTTCAGCTACTGCACTCTATACTAGTGTCCTATGGATTGGCTTCAAAAACTGATGTCTCCATGTTCGTATATTTAAAGGTACCTCTATTATGTACGTACTCATCTATGTTGATGATATCATCATAACAGGGTCAGATGATGTACTACTAAATGACTTTATTTGTCATTTGAAATCGCGGGTCGCTCTAAAGGATTTGGGTCCTTTAACTTATTTCCTTGGTGTGGAGGTGTTACCTTTTAAGGAGGGCCTTCTCCTTTCCCAAAGGAAATATATCTCGAACATTCTCCGGCGAGTACATATGGAAAGTTCGAAACCTATTGCATCTCCCTCTAGTCCTGAAATACGACTTGACAATACAAAACATACTCCATGTGATGATCCCTCCTTATATCGACAAATTGTGGGTTCTCTTCAGTATTTGTCTTTAACAAGACCTGACATAGCTTATGCTGTTGGAGTTGTCTCTCACTTCATGCATTGCCCTACTATCATACATTGGCAGGCTGTAAAACGTTTTCTACGTTATCTTCGCGGCACTATGGACTTAGGTCTCCTGCTAGCTCCGTCTGCATTCTCTTATGCTGATTGGGCCAGTTCATGTGACAATCGGAAATTTGTCGGCGCCTATGTTATATACTTTGGTAACAATCTCATTTCTTGGAGTTCTAAGAAACAACGCTCAGTGTCTCGATCATCTATAGAGTTTGAATATCAGGCATTAGCTGACACTACAGTTGAAATTATCTGGTTGCAATCTCTGCTCCGAGAGCTGCAAGTTTCATCTCCTTCTGCGCCTACTCTGTGGTGTGATAACTTAGGAGCCATTTACTTAACTGCAAATCCTATATTCCATGCACATACAAAGCATATTGAAGTTGACTTTCATTTTGTTCGTGATGAAGTTTCCCATTGACGCCTCAATGTTCGTTTCATCTCTTCTAAAGATCAATTGACGGACGTGCTGACTAAACCAATTTCGGGTCAGCGATTTATCCTTTTAAGAGACAAGCTCTTCGCCTACTCCCACGTCGGTAGGCTTTGCTTGAGGGGAGGTGTTAACAACAAACACGGTTTGGATACTGAGATGCAACTATGAGTTGTTAAGGAAATAGGATTTAGTTATAAAATAGATCATATAATCTACTTTCAGGAAATCTATATTGTTGTACACTTCAACCACATATAATCAGGTGTACCATGTACTGAAGAAGATATAAAAATATAAAAGCCTTTACATTACCAAACAGGCGCCCACAAAAAAATAATGATGACGGGAACCATGGTTTCGATGAATGCCCATGGTTCCCGTTAGTTAGAGAACCAGAGTTCTTACGAACTTGGTTGGTTCTCTTTGAAGGCTAGAACCAAGTCTTTTTTTACCTTTTTTTTGTCTTTTGCATAGGCCTAAAATAGATCGGTAGGTCCACCTATTTTAGGCCTATATTTATTTTAGTATTAATATATAATTCCATTATTTATTATATATTAGTAAATAATAATATTATATATTACACTAATTATGTTTTTATATTACTTACTTTTTAAATAATAATAAATTATTATAATTATATCAATTACACTTTAATATTAATATATGCTTAACCGAATCTTATCATTAACTCACTTAATATAATTATTTTTTGCAATTAATTAAGTGATTAAATAATGCTCACATTCTCTTTTATTTATATTTATTGTTTTACGTTGCTATTTTTTAACTTTACTTTTATATCGTTTTGTTTTTTTTATTTTTTGGTGTTAATTTTAACTAACTCAATTAATAAGACATTAATATTTTATATTTAATTAAACTATTAAGAGAAATTAATTTTTATTGTTTTCAAGTCTAGTGCATGAGGTAAGAAAAATATAATCTAATTAAAAAAAATATTACTAATTAAATTTTTATAAATAAGATTAATTTAGTATTGTTTTACAAATTTGTTTGAAATATCTTCTTATTTATATTAATAGTTTTTAAATAATAATATATTATTTTAATTGTTTTAGAAAATAAAATTATTTTTTCTCATTTAATCAAATAAAATATTTTTTTAGTTCTAGAATTTCATCCAAACACCCATCGAACTAAAACATATAATTAACTTTTTAGTTCTTCATCATTACACATTTTCATCCAAACACCAAATCAGAATTTATCTGTCTAATCGATTAATTCTTAGGGACTAACAAGAATATAAATTCTTGCATCCAAACGACATCATATTGTACTTAACATGTGCATCTAAAATATAAAAGGAAGTGGAAAGTTTGGATAAGTTCACTGACATGCCAAATATTAAAGTTTATATTTTTACTTGGCACTTTTCATATTAGTGGTTTGCCATCATAAAAAAAGAGGAGATTGTTGAAAAAAATGACTTTATGACTTGATGTCATGTTATATTCTTTTGATGATGAAAATCTTATAAAAATATTGTAAAAGATATATGTGAATGTTAAAATGGGACAAGTGTGTGAAAGTTTTAAAGTCAAGTTATATGCACTAAAGTTAAACTTAATATTTATCGATGTTTCCTTTTGATCTGGGTTGAGACATGAATATATTAATTGTAGCTAATTCTGTTAGCTTTATACATGTTCAAGAATCGTCTCATTTTGATATATACATAAAAAGTTATCTACAAAATAGTGAAGATCTATTAAGTTCAAGGTAAAATTATATGCACTGAAATTTACATTCATATTTGACATTTTTTTTTCATGAGATTTAGATTGAGCAATAAATAGATGAAATGTATATAATTTTCTTATATTTCCAAAGAAACAAGAATCATATCAAACGGATATATGTGCAAAGAGTTATGACTAAAACAATAAAGGTCGATTGAACCCATTTTAAAGGTCAGTCGAACCCACGAAGGTTGGTTGAAGAACTCATCAAAGTGGTCGAGCCTTGGACAAGTCGATTGATTCAAAATGAAGTCAGAAGCAAAGGTCGATTGAAGAACTCATGAAGTCGATCGAACCCAAGAAGGTCGGTTGAAGAACTCATCAAAGTCAGTTGAATCTAACACGAGATCGGTCGATCGATCTTAGCCTGAAAAAATACTATTCAACCTTCAACGAGATATTTGACCTTCTTCCCATCGGATCTGGGTCGAGCCATGAATACAAAAGTTGTAGATAATTATTTAACTTTCTATATAATCAAAACTCAATTCATTTAGACATCTCTGAGAAGAGTTATGCCAAAATAGTGAAGATGTATATTTGGAAAAAAGTTACAATGGGTAGTTTTTTGGACAAGAAGAAAACAAGGGTCATATTGATAGAAGAAACTTATAAAAGAGCTAGAATAAGCAGAGGCTCGAGTGAAACATCAAGTTACATTTGTAAATCAATTTTGAAGTTTTTGTGATTAGATTTGTAAATTTTTCTCTCTTCTTTAGTTGTGAGCATAAATTGTAAAAGAGATATCAAGATTATTTTTGTTGAGTGTGAGCTCCTTTGTAAGAGATATTTCCATCTTACATCTCAGACTAGAGAAAAGTTGGGGGTGCTCCATTGTAAGAAAGGTTCACACATAGCCTCTTGAGCGAAGAAAAGTGTGAGATTATGAACTTCGTTGGAGAAGAAGTTTCATCTACCTCTTGAAGCTGAGAAACGACAAGTTTGGTGTAATTGAGTCTTCCTTGCCCTACGAAGGAAAGCTTGATCACGAGCAAGGAGACATGAGAGAGAGAGAACCTGCTAGAAGATCAGCAAGAGCAGCGTGGCAGCAGGTCATCAAACAGAAGCAGATCAGCTGGTGGCGGCAACAACAGGTGGTCAAGGAATCGGCGGTGGCATGTGTCGAAGCAGCAAATCAAAAGGGAGAAGAGATTACGACTTGTCGAAATATAACAACGCAATCCAAGTAAAAAAAATTGTATGCTTGATTCTGGCAACATTCAGGTTCACTATGTTCTCTTGTATCAGATCAAGCGCACTCATGGTTGATATCCCAATTCCATCAGTAGCCCTACCAAAGTCACGTGTTTAGGCAAAGAAAGGAGAAGACACATATATGTCTAAAACACATAAAATCAAGCACATCGCATGGCATGTTTACCAAAAAATTTAACCCTTGCACCTCTCACGACGAAATTCGGAACCATAGATCGATCGATGCATCATGAGGAAGTCAAAGTGCGGCAGTAGAATGTAGACATGATATCACATGAACAAGGATACAAATGATGTAAACCTTGCAAGAAATATTAAAAAAAATTCACAAACGAAGGAAATGTGCATCAACAATGTGTGAAAACAGAGGAACCACTTTTAAGCAGACCATAGGCGATAGGAAGGAAACCCCGACGCCTCCTCTCCGTTCGCAGGCTGCAGCCGCCGCCAACGGTGTAGATGACTGCGAGTGAGGTGAGCATGCTCAACTCCAAAACCCTAAATTTTAATTGGTGTATCGCCTCCGTGATTTATATAGATACATTTAGTTATAAATGGTGATATTAAAATAAATAATATATATTTTATTTTGAATTAATAGACTAAAATATTGATATTATAATAAAAAAAATAGATATTGGAACAAGGAATAATTGGAAAATGTTTAATTGAGGTGTCTTGTATTTACCTAAGGTACATCATGAACTCTATTATTTGGATCATTAAATTTGAAACCTATGATTCACAAAAAAAATAGAAAATATAAATTATAAATAACTTATTTATTTTTAATTACACATCTTAAATTTTATTGTCCAAATATCTATTTTTTGTTTGAACAAATAAAAAACTATCCGCGCCTTGTTAACAATAAAAGTAGGCTTGGATGGATAGAGAAAGGAGAAATGTATTCTAAGAAGGAAGTGAAAGGATAAATTTTTTTATTCTTCATTTAATTTTAATTTACAAAAAAAAATTAGTTAGTTAAAAGAACAAAAATAATTTCTTTATTTAAAAAAATACTATAAAATAAATAATTTTTACTTCTGTACTTGGTTATTGCCCTTTCATCGTAATTTAAATATACCTAGATAACTGATCTTTTCGCATAAGAAGGGCGAATAAATTGAGAGAAAATAAAAGGGTGTACTTTTAATCTAAAAGTGAGTAAATTATAATCAGGCGGCCCAGATTGCTCAACTGCCACCATTATTATTATTATTATTATTATTATTATTATTATTATTATTATTATTATTATTATTATTATTATTATTATTANGTTAGTATGCAGGATCTCTAACAACACATTGCATTTGCATCTCCAAATAATTTTACCAAAGTTCAAATGCAATGATGTCGCCGTATTGTTGATGATGGTTTGTTTACATACTTGTGGCATGAAATGCTATTTCATCGACGGAATAGATGCATGGGAAGTAGGCTATTTGTATAAAGCTACATGAAAAAACAACTGATATTCAAGTCTAGACCTTTAGAAAGGTCTAATTTTAAGATCATCATCAAAACAGCACTAAGGCACATGATCAAGTTCTTTGTGCTTAACAAAACCTGAGCTATGCATGGTGTTGGAATGAAGGAAGATTAAGGCTACAACTATCCAAAAGGTCATATACAGTTACTAAAGCATCACAAGAATTTACAGTCACTGAAAGTAAAAAAAATCCCAATATGGCATAACTGCAGAAGGGAAAGAACTTGTGCTTTTCTTACCCACAAGACACAGTTGGAAACTAAACGACTTAAGATAATTTATTAAAATTGGAAAAATATGAGAAATGCTTCACTCAAAAAAAAATATGAATTAAACTACTTGCAAACAGTGAAAACCACATGGTTTGAGATGTTTACTTTATTAGGAGTGGCTCATATGCAATCACCAGCACATCAGTAGAAACTTCCTTGAGACGCAAATTTGCCAAATATACCTATATATGTAAAGCAATGAGGCTAGAGATCTTGTAGCACGTTCTAGTGGAAATCAATTGAATCTGAAGAAAGTATTACCCTCACTAAGTTTCGTGCCTCCCATCCTTGCCTTGCCTTAGAAATAGCCTACATAAATTGGAATAGAGAAAAAAAAAAGATCACGAAGGTTGCTAAATTGTGATCTCAAAATGAAAAATATGCACAAATTAATTAATAATGTAGTGAAAAACAAAATTCCCATCACCCCTTGGCACAGCAAATACAGCTGACAGAGAGCAGCTACTGCTTCATGCTTTACAAATCAGAAACATAGAAACTATTGACATGTATTAGGGAATAGGGATGACGATATTTGATGACACATGCCAATCACAATCGTGGTATATGAAGACATACAACAAAATAATGAGAGACAATAACATATATATAAAATCCACATAGTTCAAAATACATAATGTTCAGGTTAAAAGACTTACCATCTGACCAATGGCAGTTGTCATTATTGCAGGTGTATTTCCGTAAGATAAGCCAATCACCTCAGGTGCACTACAGTGCTCAAGAACCTGTTGAAAATAAAAGGGAAAATCTGATTTATTTTCTTCTGAAAAAAAAGATTTACTAAAAGGAATAAAACGAATTGCCAAGCACTGGTTGCTCAAAATTGCAAAGACACAAAAAAATTGAAAATGCATTATATAAAATACCATTATACAAGAGCAACAAGGAATAACAATGGAAAAACAAGTCACCAGTGTGTCTCCGCCATCTTGTTCATTCGCAAGGTCACTCAAGAACCAGGTAGCGCTGCCAGCATCATCCACATCATGTTTAATTTCTAATAGCTCAAAGAAGAGGCTTTCGTCACGTCCCGAATCCACAAACACCTCCTTTTGGGTAAATCGAAAAATAAGTCAACCGGATCAATTACATTTATGAAAAAAGGGATAAAGTAAACAATAAGCATAACGGAGAAAATGTCCATTTGAAGCATAAGACATATTGCACAATTTACCAACCTGATTATCCGGAACTTGACGTATGTTGCTAACATCCTGATCCAAGACAAAAGAATAAGATCACACTACTGAAGAGCAAGGACCAGAAAAAATAACGAAGGTGGCATGCTGAACATCAAAGAACAACATTTTCAGCTTAAAAAGTGGAAAATTACCTCAAATCGTAGAGGAAAACTGCTGGATATTGCACCGCCAAACAAAGGCCTCTCGACACTAATGTCACTTGACATTGCTTACACTGCTGCTTGTTGTTTCCAATAAGGAACTGCATAACAAACCAATGCGTGAACAAAAAAGATAACTTTTTCTCTTAGTTCTTAAACAACGATGCATCACATCTCAGCAGCACAAAACACCAATCAACTTGATCATGAAAACTGATTCTAAAATGAACCTATTACTCTCTCTCTCTCTATTAGCAAATGTGATGCACTAAACTAATTATTAGCAAAGTTGATATAGAAAACACAACTAGTTGGGAACCTCCTGCCAACAGGCTCCTAGGCAATAAGTAGAATTGCTGGATTAAAATCCACACATTCTTATTGTAACATCTCCGATCAATTCAAGAAATTATTTACTTTGGCTCATGACTCGCACCACTACAAGAAAAGTTCATATTTGAGGGGGTCAAGACCCTCTCAAATATGTCTAAACTGCCTCAAATTTGACATTTGAGACGGTTAAGCGGCGAAAAACGGGCGGACAATAAAAAGGTGGTTGCAAAGGGCGTTTGGGGCGGTCTTCAGGACCGCCCCAGTTGGGGCGATCTTAGACCGTCTCATTTGAGAAGGTCTACCCGACCGCCTCAAATTTCAAAAAAAAATAAAAAATAAATATATTTATAAATTCACAGTTTAAAAAATACACATAAAGTAAGAATGACAGACATAATATAGAAATCACAATTAATTCATATCACAATTTTATACAATTTTTTTTGTTAATTTGTGCTCCCCCTCGTTATTTTTTCGGGCTTCCCTCGGAGCTGATTATCCTTCGATATTCCTTGATTTAGCGCTTCCAATCTTCTCCTGCATGATTGACAACAAAGCAAGCACAAAACAGTTCTTCATGAGCCATCTAGTGGAGACGAGAGTAACACATGCAAGCAAATGGATAAATATTAACAAAAAAAATATGCATATGCTGAAGTGAAAACAAAGTATGCGCCTTGCCAGAATCATGCGCCTAAACATGGTGGCAATAAAAACAAATTATGAAAGGATCCACGGAAGAATGTGAATTTCATACAAATATTAAAATGAAGAGAATTTGATGTAATAACAACAATTGGTACCACAACACACTGCCATAATGATACGGCTAAGCTATCAGAAGAAAAACATTCTCAAGCACACCTCTCCATAGATGTAACCTCTAATTGAATATGAGCAACTCTTTCCTTAGCTGCCTTTCATGTTCTTCATTAATTTGCAGACCTAAAAAATATCATGGTAACCAAAGTTTTCAGACATGATCATTGACAATAACTGAAAAATATGTAATAAATTGCATTGTTTGGAATCTGCAGAGAACTTACAGAGGAAAAGATTCCTTATTATTCCATCACAAGTATCAACACCTTGAAGAACAAGAGCGGCAATCTCTGGTGGTATGAGAGGAGACGAAGGTCACAGCATATGATTTAAAATTTAAAAAACATCCTTGCCGATCCGTTGTAGATCCGAAAGATTTATGCCGGATGGTCGCCGGAGAAGGAAGAGTAACGAGAAGGGGGTCGGAGAAGAGGATGAGAGGTTACATGCCGCTTGTCGTCGTCGCCGTCGCGAAGAAGAGAGCGAGGAAATTGAAACAGCCCGAAAAGGGAGAAGAGAGGGAGGTAGGGAAGAGGCGTCGACTGAAAATGAAAAAAAAAGTGAGGAATGGGGGTAAATAATTCGGACTGAGAGACCGCCCAGTTGGAGGAGTCCGCTCCATCCTTCCAAAATTTTTGTCCCAAAATCTCTTTTTCTTTAATTTTATTATTTTGGACGGTTTTATTTTTACAATATTTTTTCTCAAATAAATATATTAAAATTAAATCTATAATTTATATTATGGTTTTTATTTGTTAAGATCTTATGTATTTTAATTAGAAAATTTTCAACAATCACTATTATAATGAGTTAAAAATAAAGTGGAAATTTATATAGAATATTAAAATACATGAAATATATATACTAATGGCATAATTAATTATCATAATATTTTGAATTATATGTCGTTCATTTTAATTAAACTAGCTGATTGAATTATATGTTCCAATTGGGAGGGTCTCTGCTCGCCCCAAATGGGGTGGTCTTATAAGACCGCCCCATTTGGAGGGTCCGACAGACCCTCCCAAATATTTGAGAGGGACCAAGATCGTCCTATTTGAGAGCGGCGTTCAGACCTCCTCAAATATTTGGGGAAGAAAAAATCGAGTTGGAGGTTAAATTTGATCTGAATATTTGGGGGTCTCAGACGCCCTCAAATGGGACGGTCACTTAGACCGTCTCAAGAGAGGGTTGTTCAGACCCTCTCAAATATTTGGACGCAAATATTATCTTTTGTTATAGTGCACAAATTTAAAACGTGTCTTAAATGATGAAGGAGGATGTAATAAGCTCATGACCACCTTCATGTTTTGTCCAACTGAGGTTAACTCTTGGTCTTTACCTTGGGTCCTTATATTCTTCTCCCCTTGGAGGCTTAACGTCCAAGATATTATTTACTTTGGCTCATGACTCGCACAAATTTAAAATGTGTCTTGAATGGTGAAGAAGGATGCTACATATAAGCCCATGATCACTTTCATGTTTTGTCCAACTGAGATTAACTCTTGGTCTTTGCCTTGGGTCTTTACATTCTTCTCCCTTGGGGGTTTAACGTCCTCATTGAGGAGTCTCACATAGTTCAAGTGAGCACGCGAGATTGACTCTAATATCTTATGTAAGATCCTGACCCGTCAAGATATTGTTCGCTTTGGTCCTTGACCCACACGATTTTAAAACACATCTTTACAAGTCCAAGGCATGTCCACATATATACCCAGTGTCTCTTCCATGACTTGTCCATGTGGGACTAATCCACATGGACAAGTCACGAGAGAGATGTTGGGCGGACTTAAAATCATGCGGATCAAGGCCCAAAGTGAATAAAATCTTGACGGACCAAGATGTTACACTGATATTTTGACCACATCTACTTGTTTGGTGCCAAGGCAATTCAAGGCAAGCTATGTTCCGGAATGGCAACTTCGAACAACACCCATTGCTATCCAAGAAGTTGAAGATGCAGCCAGAGCCACGAGATAGGAAAAGGGACACTTTGTCCCTCTTGGATAGGAGAGTGTCACGAGAGCAAACAAGGGTGGGAAGAGGAAAAAAAAGAGAAAGCAACGAGTGAGGATGAAAACTAAGTAGAATTGTTGGGAACCGTAGAGTTTATTTTTTGTGGTTCTAAATTTCTAACCATTGCAAATTTGATTGTGCAATTACTTGCAGTATCAAGAAAGAGCTCCAGAATCCAACTCCTACAAAGAACTGATGCATCTATGTGCAACCGTGAATCATTTCATGGAGAGGAACAATTTTCCGTAGGAAGCGAAGAAATGGAAGGCATAAAAGGCGATGAAATCTTAATTAAAAGGAGAAGGCTTGGGATTTGTACCTCGACACCTGAAAGCAAAGGTTTCATGCTTCTGTGTCAGGGGGATGAGAAGAGAACGAGTTGTTTCTGTATGAAGAAATGGCACAGAGAGAACGCGAGTGGTTGTGGAAGTAGGTCAGGCTATCGAATTGCGGTCCACTCGATGACCTTCCATTTTATTATACTCGAAAAAAATAAGGACATAAAACAAGGGTTAACACATGCGTAGGGGGGCGCGCACAGGCATCACCCTGCGCATAGCGCCCATTGACGTAGGCAACCACCAACAAGCGTGGGAGCTTGCAGGCACCACCAGCAAACCCTGGCGGCTACGTGAGGGGTGGGCGTGCATTGCCTCACACATGTCCTGAAGATGACCAGTTTTGATGGAGTTTGGCACTTTGGTTATTAGTTCGAAATGAAAGAGTTTACTGATCCTTGTTCATTATGCTGCTAAGGTGCCAAAATCCAGTTTGAATGAAAGGAGCTCTTTCTTTAATTATGCATCCATTTCGTGCTTTAATCTTGCAGTTATTTCGATTCCAGCCAATGATGATATATTTTTTTTTAAATTAGTATACTCCATATAATAACCTCCGATGAAAAAGTTGGTCAATTTTGATTGTCAGTTTCTACTAAAGTACCGCTTGTAGAACAAAAGTTCTTTTGTTGATGGAAATTAACCCATGCGGCACTGGGTTTTATTATGTTTAATGAGATTTATCCATCACTCTTAAATCAACGTGGCTTTAGGTTGCATATTTATTATTTGATAATGTGCAAGAAGTGTTACAAAAGTTTTTCCTTCTTGTGAACTCAAATCACTGTTGTTGTTTGACATTCGTTCTTGACCTGTAAATCTATATCTAGTATAAGGTGATGATGAGGATTAGATCCCTACTTTTTAGTTCAGACTTGTTTTAGCGGTAACAATTCTGAAAATCGGTTGCCGTGTTGCATGAATCCTGATACGCCTAAACACAGTGACTTTGGTAGGGCTACTGATGGAATTGGGATATCAACCATGAGTGCGCTTGATCTGATACAACTAGAGAATATAGGAACCTGAATGTTGTCAAAATCAAGCGCACGCTTTTTTTTACTTGGATTGTGTTGTTATATTTCGACAAGTCCTAATCTCTTCTCCCTTTTGATTTGCTGCTTCGGCATGTGCCTGCCGCCGCCATGACATGCTTCCACCGCCAATTCCTTGACCTGCTGCCATCGCCACCAGCTGATTTGCTTCCGTTGCGCTGACCTGCTTCCCCGCTGCCATGCTGCTCGCGCTGATCTTCTAACAGGTTCTATCTCTCATGCCTTCTTGCTCGCGATCAAGGTTTCTCTGCGAAGTAGGTCTTTCTCTCTCCCTCTCACTCTCTCTTTCTCTCTCACTAGCAGCAAGCCCTAACCCTCTTCTTTGTCTGCCTCTCACTCTCTATTTCCTTGGGAGCAGCCAGTAGTCATCAGATTTTTCTTTTTGTGGTGGGGGAATATGTGTATGTAAAGGTGCGTTCGGAAATAAATTGGACACCACCAGTGGGAATAAAATAATATTTTTTGAGAATAAGATCCGCTCACGAAAATAAGTATATATATTTTTTTAAAATCATCTTAAAAATTATGAAATTACCAATTTTAACTGTATATTCCACTTCTTTTATTCTTCTCAAATATAAAAACAACTAATATTTCATTATTTTTTCTTTTTAATATTTCATTATTATTTTTCTTTTTAATCATATTTTTTATTTTTTTATACATATGTATTATATTTATTTTAATCATCGATTATAAATATATTTATAATTAGATATTCAATTAATTTATACTATGTGTAATGTAAACGATATTATATTATATTATATTATATTATATAACATTATAAATTAATTAATCAAATAAGGATTAGTAGTAACATAAATATTAAATAATTAAAATTTATAAGTATAAATGAAAAAAATGAAGAGTTATTATTAAAGATATATTATTAATACATTTGATATTATTTATTAATATGATATTGTATAATGTCACTAATTAATTATTAAAAAATAATTAATTACTATATTACGTTCATAAATGATAACAAATTAAATTTATAATTATAAATGAAATAAATGAATGTTTCTTTATGATTAACTTTATATTATTAATATATTTTGTTTCTAATATAATATATTTTAAAAGTTTATTTATATCAATCCAAACACTGCTTGAAATAAGAATATAATTAATATTTAGAATATGCACAAAAATATTATATTTTTTTACATATTCTCTTTAAACTTAACCCCGAACTAAACGGCCCCGTAATGGTCATTTAGCTAGTCATCTATTTCAAGATGAGAGACCAGATTTGATTTCAAATTAAAACCACTATTTTAAAACAAAACCAGGGATCTTTAGGTTTTTTAAAAAATTAAAAAAACCACAAAATCCAGCCCCAAATTTTCACCAAGCCCTCCAAATTTTGCAATTTCCCTATGGATAAACTAAACCTCTTGCTTGTTGGTCTTTTTCCTCTTTCATGACCATGATGCAATCATCTTTAGACGCTCGGACCCCATCTGATGCCTCTTGCCGAGCCGCTCACCCCATCGCGATCTCATGCAGCCCCATCTCTTCCTTCTCCCTCCCGACACTTAGTGAAAGCTCTCATTATATACACCATGACACGAAAGTCCTCTCTTGACTTGTCCTCAGACGCCTGCTCTCGAAAACCTTCCAAAGAGCCACGTCTGCCATCGAGCCACCACTTCTGAAATCCTTTGATTCGCCCGACAATGCCTCCTTTCAATGCTCCTGCTTCATCTATCGCCCATAACTCATATAATTATCTCTAGTTTTTTTTAATATTGTCTTTTTAGTTTAATACGTTGTTTGGTTAGGGGTGAAAGGAGGGTAAATGTGGGGAAGAAAAAAGAGGTTAATAGTTTAATCTTGTTTAGTTGCATTTTTAACAAAGGTGAATGGAGGAAAAAGTCTCATCCATTTACTTTCATTCCACTCCAAAAGTTCAGTTTTCTTTCAGCCCCAAATTGAAGTATAAAGGAGGGAAAAAATATTTAAGCTACACTTTCAACTTTAACCATATGTAATTAAATATATAGATATATACATTAGGAAATTCGTTCAATAAAAAATATAATTTCCTTTTCTTCTCTTTAGTTATATAATCTAAACAAGATTAAGGTCTTGTTGGGAATGTCAAAAAAGTTCAATAACAAGTGTTACGTTATTTTTATTTCAGTTGATAGTAAAAATCTACATTTGGGTGTTTGGATAGTTTTTTTACCGAGTGAAAAAAACAAAAGCTTTTGGATAAAAAAATATTTTATCATACCTCTATTTTGTATATTTTCGGAACATCGCCATGTTTCACACCATCTTAAAAAATATTGCATGAGTTAAAAATAAAAACTAATATATTTTTTTTAAAAGTGCAATATGATATATTTTAAAACTTTATGTACAAATTCTTGTAACACCCAAACGAGACCTAATTCTTTCCCCTCCGTACTTCTCCATTTTCTTTCCCTAATTTTTCATCCCCATACATTACTTTCCCTTCCCCTTAATGATTATTGAACCAAACAAACCCTAAGAATTTTCTAATTTGTAGTACAATGTTTTACTTATAATTAGTTCTTGCATAATAAGTTTGACACAAGAAATTTTTCGGGTCAAGGTTTAGGATCCGTCGATATCCAGGACTACTAGCATACTAATTCGATGTTCAGACGGGCATGACGAAGACAAATATTGATTAAGATGATGCCTATGAGACAACCATCATTGGTTGTTTGATACAAGCATTGGATGTTGTTAATGTTGTTGTTGTTTTTTTCTTTGTTTTTTGTCTTCTCAAAATAAGATTTGTAGGAGCTCTATAGATGTGTTATCTACCATGCTTCTATTCCATAGGCTATCTAAAAGAAGCTCATTACTATCTTATGCCTTGGCTGAAACTACAAATGTTGAAAAAGTTTGCAAAATATGGTGTTTACTGGATGAAGTGTTTTGTGCTTTCTTATGAAAGGTAAAACATTGTATTTTGGCATGTTTTCTCCTTTGTCTTGATCGTGTAGAATTTTTTGGAAACGTACAGAGTTTATTTTTTATGATTCTAAATTTCTATCCATTGCAAATTTGATCATATAATTACTTGCAGTATCAAGAAAGAGCTCCATAATTCAACTTCTACAAAGAAGGATGCATTTATGTGCAACCATGAATCACTTCGTGGAGAGGAATAGCTCTCCGCAGGAAGCGAAGAAATTGAAGGCATAAAAGGCGATGAAATCTAAGTAAAAAGGAGAAGAAGGCTTGGGATTTGTACTTCAATAGTTGAATGCAAAGCTTTCGTGCTTATGTGTCAGGGGATGAGAAGAGAACGAGTTGTTTCTGTATGTAGAAATGGCATAGAGGGAACGCGAGAGGTTGTGGAAGTGGGTTGGGCTATCGAATTGCGGCCCACTGGTTGACCTTCCCTTGTATTATACTTGAATAAAATGAGGAATAAAACAAGGGTTAATGCAGGCATAGGGGCACGCGCATGGGCATCACCCTGTGCGCAATGCCCATTGACGTAGGCAACCACCAGCAAGCGCGGGCACCTAGAGGCACCATCAGCAAATGCAGGCGGCCATGCTAGGGGTGGGCGCGCGTTGCCTCACGCATGTGAGATGCCCTGAAGATGACCATTTTTGACGTAGTTTGGCACTTTGGATATTAGTTCGCAAAAAAAGGAGATTACTGATCCTTGTTCATTATGCTGCTAAGGTGCCAAAATCTAGTTTGAATGAAATGAGCTCTTTCTTGAATTATGCACATGTGCTTTAATCTTTTTTTTAAAAAAAATTGTACATTCCATATAATATCCTTTGTTGAAAATGTTGGTCATTTTTGTTCGTCAATCCATATAATATCCATGTAGCTTCGTTGTCATTGTGGAATTTCCAAGATACCCTAACCAATGATACTTCCTTGTTGTTTTGTTTAGGTATTCTGCATAGGTTAAGTCATCA
Organism: Pontederia paniculata; assembly: GCA_001647135.1. NCBI lineage: Eukaryota > Viridiplantae > Streptophyta > Magnoliopsida > Commelinales > Pontederiaceae > Pontederia > Pontederia paniculata. Next base: position 41,439 of record LTAE01000551.1, read on the forward strand.
CCCAATTCTGGTTCTTAATTTCTAATAATATTGGCATCATCTTGTTGATATTTCTTGAGCATTGAAGCATGAAACACATTCAATACTTATCCACATGATGAAGGAAGTGCTACCCAACCAACTCTAGGATCTCAAATGGTCCCACATACATAAGACTAAGCTTTCCTTCTTGTTAAATCTCATAACTCCTTTTATATGAGACACTTTTAACAATACTTGATCTCTAGCTTTAAAAATTTGCTCTTGTCTGCCTCTATCCGCATAACTTTTCTTTCTAGCTTGAGTGGCCTTCATTCTCCTTTTGATCAACTCTACTTTTATTGTGTACCCTTATGCTTCTTTCACCAGTTCTTCACTCATGTCTTTCCCACATCACCCCAATGGGTAGGTGAACGACAAGGGCATCCATACAAAGGTCTCAAAAGGTGCCATCTGATACTCGAATGGTAGCTATTGTTATAGGCAAACTCGATCAAAGGCAAGTGACAATCCTAGCTACCATGTCAGAGGGGGAGGGCATGCTCTCAGCATGTCCTCTAAAGTTTGGATGGTTCATATTTATTGACCATCTATCTGAGGGTGGAAGGCTGGACTGTAGTTCAACCTAGTACAAATGCCTTCTTGAAACCTCTCCAAAATCTGGATGTAAACATAGAATCCTAGTGAGATACGATAGAAGTTAGGATTCCGTAGAGTCGGGTGATCTCCTTGACATAAAGATCCATCAAACTGCCACGAATTGCTTCCACTTGATCAGGAGAAAGTGAGCTATTTTTGTTAGTCGATAACCATCACCCAAATTGCATCATGCCCTTTCTGTGATCGAGTAAAATTTGATATAAAATCCATGATTATCTTCTCCCATTTCCAGTTTGGGATTCCTAATAACTTGAGCAAACCATAGGGCCTCTAGTGTTCAATCTTCACCTGTTAATACACTAAACATTTGGAGACATAATTAGCTATCTCCCTCTTGATATCATTCTAATAATAACTCTATTGCACATCCTTATAAATCTCGATCCTACCAAGCTGGATGGCAAATTTTAACTTGTGGCACTCGTCAAGAAATTCTTGTCAGAGGGTTGCATCGTTAGGGAGGTGATCCCTATGTCTAATTCCTTAATCTATGACCATTTTGAAACTTGTGGGTTCTCGTTGACACCTCTTAATTAAATGCTGGTATTTTGTGCATCTTGATTGTGTTATTATAATCTTGTTGATGAGATTTGGCTGAATCTGGTGCACCATCCATAATACTCCATTATTGTCAAACTTGGTATTCCATCCATTGAGCTCTTCTAGCATCTCATGCTTGCATAGCCTTAGATAAGCCAATGAGCCTTCTCATTTTCTACTCAATGCATCTCCCAAGGAGTTTGCCTTATATGAATGGTAATTGATAGTGAATTCGTAGTCTTTTAGAAACTCATCCATCTGCATTGCTTCATATTTAAATCTTTGTAATCAAATATGTACTTTAAGATTTTGTGATCCATGAAGACTTCAAACATCTCATCAAAAGAAAACTATAATTCTACTCTTTTCCTTGAGATCAATATTTATGCTTATGAATGTGACATTATTTTTATGGCAAATGGAGGCATATGAACTTGACTATACACACTATTTCATGAACTTGTAATCATTTGTGTCATGATCATAAATGTTAAAAATATCATTCAAACTTAATTGGATATATGCTTAATGATTTTTGAATCATGTGTTACTTGTTTGAATCACAAAATATTTGAAAATTTTTTGCCTATTAGTGATTATCTGTAATCATTTATTTATTATTTGTTGGACAAGATTATTTGATAAAAAATCAATCTCATACAATACTTACTTGATTTACATATGCAAAATGATATGATGACATTTGGTTATGCTAAGTAGGCCTATAAGTATACTTGATTAATTTTTTACATTAGTATCTTGACATTATGAGCTTATTTAGTTACCAACTTAATATGACTACATCTACGGATCTATGAATGATTTCTTTATATGTTGAATTATAGTTTAACCATTCATTTCAAAATATCAATATAATATTTATGGTCACATGAAAATAGGAATGAATCTTATTAAAATGCATATAAGCATAATTTAGACATCATGATTATAATAAGCACATTCATATACTTTGCTTACATTTTTTCTACTATCATATGAGCCTTAAGTACATGGATCGATATGTTTATGACTTGTTACACTATAAGACAATGTTTGTGTATGCATCTTGTGATATTTGATGAATTTTATTTGCAAATGTTAGTGATCATAATGGTGTAATTTGAAAGTTAATGTATAAGAATTATTATGATTGTCAAATTTTACACGTATGCATGCACGTAATTGGAGTTCAATATTAGCGGGAGTATAAGAGTCAATGTAAGAGGAGTTTAATATTAGCGGGAGTGAAACATTTGAACTTAACATCTATTTGTTCATAATCTAAACAATTTTCTTTGTCAATTTGTCATTATTAAAACGGGAGAAATTATTGGAACATAGACTTTATGCCTTATACCATTATGTTTTGATAATATAAACCTCGAATAATTAGAACTATCCGAAGGAGATTAATATGGAAAAGATAGTTTTATACATTAAATTTCATATTAATTATTGACTATCCTATTTATGTTTTGGATTGAGATGTGTTTACTAATATATTGTTGAGTGGTGTAAAGACATATGACATGTCGACCAAAACTTCTAACGGAAATAAAAATGATCCAATGCATCATAATTCAAAAATTCCGAAGGTCGGATGGACCAACTCACAAGGTTAGTCGACCAACCTCAGCTTGTCAATAAGTTATTCAAACTTCAATGATATTTTGAAGATGTTCCCAGCAGACCTGTAATGCCTGATTATAAAGTTGTAGACATTTTTATTAGCTTTTCAAAGCATCAAGAATCACATCAATCAGATATCAATGCTGAGAGTTATAACAAAAAAAGCTAAAGATCTATCAAGCTAATTCTGGAGAAACGATCGATCGAGGTTTTGAACCGGGCGACCGGTATGATACTCCAATAGATATGAGAAGAGACCAATCGACTAATCCATATTAGTGACAAATTGTGAGAGGAATGATCAACCGGTAGTAAAAATCGTCAATTAGTCATCATAGTAACAACTATTTTTCGCCAGAACGATCGACCATGACGAAAGCGGTCAACTGGTGGATCACATAAAAGCCCCAACAACTATATTTTTTAGTCAAATTCATTGGAAAAGGTGTGCAACATTATGTTGAAGAAAAGAGACTATAAAAGAAGTCTCAAAGGTGCAGAATGTATGATGCTTTAAGGATAATATCAAGCATTAAAGGGAGATCAAGTCTTGAAGCGTTTAAGGCAAAATTATTGAATTTTTTTACTTATTTTTAAGCATGAAATTGTAAAAGAGAGATTGTAAGAGAACATATTGATTATATCATTGTGAGAGACTTGAGCTCCATTGTAAGAGGTTCACATATAGCCTCTTGAGCAAAGAAAAATACACGACTATGAGCTTCTTTATAGAAGAAGTTTTACCTATCTCTTGAAGCGAAGAAATGGCAAGTTTGGTATAAAAAGGTTTCCTTTCTCTAAGTATAAAAGAAAGTTCTAGTGGATCTCTAGCAATCTGGATGTCGAGAAATTGAAGTGGGGATGTAGGCCAAGTTAGAGGTCGAACCTCATCAACGACTCTTGTATTTTGAGTTTGCATTATTCTTATACTTACTTTACTTATTATTTTCATTCTCATTTATATCACATTTGCACTTTTTCTTGATCAAGGTCTTTCGGATTTGAGCTTTGCGATAAATCAATTTTGAGCTTTCGTATTTATTTTAGAAAAGTGGTTTAAAGTTTTCTATTACACCAATTCACCCCCCCCCACTTGTTGCTAAGTGATCCTACACTGGTGCCATACGTAGGAAGCCTTGGAAATTGGATTCGTCCCTGGAAGGAGATCGATGTTGAAGTCTTGCTTGGTGGTAATCCAAAGATGTCTACAAAAAAGATATCCGAAAAATATCAAATGTAAAATGTCGACCAAAGGTGAATCCATCTTGACTACACTAGCTAAGTTGCATTTGCATCCCTTTTGTAACAGTTTTTGTGCTTTGATGGTCGACACTATCATTTTACTTTTTGATGAATTAGTTCCCTTAATGGTTACTTGTGTTCATCATCAGTACCTATAATGATCTTTTTTTTGGTTACAAGGTACTGATGCATCATGGTATGACGATCAATCCATACCTAAGATGATATTGTAATCTCTCATAGGAATAACAATGAGATAAGCAGAAAAATAATTATCATATACGACTATTGGTACATTAGGGAAGTATTCCATAATATTGATTATTCCCATTGTTGTCCTCACTTTCATGGTGTATGTCATTTGTTGTGTTGGTACATTAAGTTCTAAGGCGCATGCTTCATATATAAAAGAGTGTGATGCACATAAATTGAATAACATGGTAGATAAAATGCTACCTATAGGTAAAGTCCCTCTAATGACATCATTGCCATTAGGTGTTGCATTTGCCTGCATGTTGAACACATGACCTAGAACTAGGGTGTTGGCGCCACTTCCGCCTCTATGTCATTGACCTCCTCCTTTAAATGATGGACAATCTCAAGTGTATAGTTTGTGTTGTCCACAGTAAATGCAAGCGCCAATCTTCAGGGATGAAACCAGGATAAAAAAAATTAATGGGACCAAAATATGTAGAAGCAAATTACTAAAAAATTGGGAGGGGCCGATATACATAAAAAAATATTATTAATAAAAAGACACTAATGAGGATTGAACCTAGCACCTCTAGATATTAGTCAAAACTATTTATCCACCTTGTTGGCCCTTGTCAATCTTCCTATGGCACTCTCAAGCATGGATGCATCCGTAATGTGCATATGGAGTCCTATTATGTTGTTGAGGTTGGAGCTGTTGATGCGGTGGTGTAAGCAACTGCCTTAATGGATGTGCAGGTATGGGGCCTCTCGATGTGGATAAGGCTTAGGGCGATGACTGCGACGATCATCTCTTTTGAACTAGCATCGATCAACCCTCTTAGGATGGTTTGCTCGGCATGCTTAGAGGGAGTCTTGCCCTTCATCTTCACTGCTTCATCAAGAGTGTAGTAGTTTCATGATAAGGTCTTTGTTCTTAAGCCAGGGCATCGACAAAGCGATTAGCCCTTTCCCTAGTGTACAATATCACTCCAACTATATAAATTGGGTGTGTTACTCAACAATAGATTTGACTTCTTGCTTCAGCCATATGAACTCTTGTTGCTTCTGCCTATGCAGATATATAGGCGAATGACAAATATCTCTTTAAACTTGCCCAAGGAATGTCTTCCTGATTGCTGAACCTGGTGGCCTAATAAAAAGCCTTGCAAGCCTCCGAGAATTCCATCAACCTTATGCTCCATTGAGTCAATCCACCTCGCCCTGTAGAAGTCATCTACATCATCATATAGAAGAAGTTGTATCTCCAGGAATGCTTAGATAGTGTCCTTTGAGGACACTAGTTATAGTTTCTTTTGGCGAGGTGGTTGTTTTATCTATTTGTGGTCGCACTAATGGTTTTTAAGGAGTAAGTTGACTCTCTCCAACTTAACTACCCTATGGTGATTAATTCCCCCTTTGGTGCATATCTTGAGGTGGTGTTCTACTATTGCGGCTTCAACCTCGACCATGATTTTGATAAACTGGATTGCCAAGATCTAGCTACTTGTGCCCCTTATTGCATCGTTGTTAGAGTTCTAGCTTCATTGCCATGTCTTTAAGGTACATATATAAGAGGCAAATGTATTTCCATACATGAAAATACATTCAATAAACAATATAATTCAATAAGTCATAATTGATCTTACTTGAAATTTCGATGGTTGGTGTGGCGATTGCTCGGGCTTTGCACATGGACCAATTGACACTACACTATCTAGGACGTCAAGAGACCTAGGCTTCTATACCATAAATGTAATGGACCCCAAAAGTAACCTTTGCCACGTTGTAAAGACTACTCCATGAAGGACTACTCTATACATTGACTTCATTTAAACATTGATATGTAGGTCAAATAAAATGACACATTAGCAATACTAATGAAACACATTGAATGAGAGAAAATGATCTAACAAATATCATAATACCAATGGCTAGAGGTCATGAGACCATGCAAAATATTTCAAACGCGGAAGTCTTAACAATTCAAAAGAAAACATATGAATCTCATAATATGTTGAATGGGATAGTTCCATTCTTATTACAAATTAAGCTCAAACTAGAAGAGTAAAGATCTGATATAAAAGAGTCCATTAGTCCATGTGCAAGTAATAGTTTGAGCATTGTTGATGTACACCATCAAGCCATCCATCACTCGCCTATTCTTGTAGGAATCAAATATAGGGGAGACAATTCTTTCGTGGCTATGAAGCCCAGATGTGTGATAAACAATATAATATTAATGGAAATGAGTTTCATGGTAGAACAATAGAATATTGGAGAAAATGATTAAAATGACATTTGATGATAATAAATCAACAAGCCAATAAGATTCATAAAGACCATGTATCAAAAATCAATATCAACATCTTGATTCATTTGTCAAGCTAGATGTAGCTTAATAAGGTTCGATAGTAGTTAATTATTATTCGATAGTCCAATGTACTATGATGGTTTCATACGATTGAATTGTTCAATGATGCAAAGTAATTCGATGGTTTCAATGATTCAATGTAATTCGATCGATGTTGCTTTGAAACATTATTTTAATCAATGAAAGATACTTTTAAAATATTTCATATCTTATTACATTAGGAAAAATTCTTCACGTTTTATAGGGTTCACCATGCAAACAATACAACTTAATGCCAATGGTCTATGGGGGATCAAGCCATAACAAATGCCCTCTTTAGGACTAATGACTCACTTAGGTGAAATCTTTATCGATGGATAATAACAATGAACAATGGTGCATTAGGTATACCATGTCAATCCTCGATTTTCATCTTTTATTTTGTAACATATTTACGCTTTTGGAGTTCAATGGAGTGAGAGTTACGATGGATGTGTTACACTAGAAATATTTATTAGCAATATCATGTGACTCCATAAAGGTATATAAAAGAATCTTAATGTATAGGAAGGGTCCAATTGCATATTCGTTGAGATTCAACTTCATGGTGATTATGTATTTATCTTAACCCATCTCCAAAGAACTTTACATATTTGGGCTTCATTGATAGGACATAAAGGCCGTGAAGAAATGGTGAATACTCAATTCTAGTAGTATCAATACAATCGTATTGAATAAGTGCATATGCAAATAAATCAACCCGACAAGACTTCGATCTAATTGTATTGATGGGTATGGTTGTATTGGCTAATGGGAATTTACACTGACATCTACCCGATGGAATTTCGATCGCACCGTGTTGATGAATATGAGAATATAAATTGACCACACAAAGTTTCGATCTGATCGTATTGATTAATACTGCCATATCGGATGTGAATGTCCAAGATTGAGGATAATTGACGATCTTCCGGACCGACCGTATTGATGAATACGACTGTATTGGATGTTCTGACATGATTGTGGTTCGACTGTATCAGTCAATATGGTATGTACCTATTCAATATGGTTGTTGCTACTTTTTCTAACTTAGTCATTATGTATGACACAAAATGAAATAAATGCATGGTTACAATCAAAACATTAATTATGATGCACAACTACTATTACATGGCATTAGATGATATAGGGAAGGAAAATATTAAGATTATGATATAACTTTTAAGAAGATCAATAACATATGTTCAAACGAAATAAGATATGGATTTGTTCAAAATGAAAGGGTCCAAAATTATAGAGCGATAGGCCGAATAGAGGTCATTAATGAAATCATACGATAGGCTTTCAGAGGATTTGATAGTAGATCCAAAACTTCCTATACCTAACAAAAATTTAATTTCATGGCTTTGGATCCATTTAGCATACATCATTAGACGAAATTGGTGTTCACACTCCTTATCATGTTCGATCCTCAGTCTCTTCCTCCAATCAGATTGTGCCCAGCATGTTTGTCACATACTACAACATTTCACATTCTAAAGGGGAAGAGAAGAAGAACATAAACAAGAATGGAGACTCACTTGAAGAAGATGAAGAATGAGAAAGGGGGAAGAGCAAAGGATTTTCTGAGAGAAAGAGAATAAATGGAATTTTTTGGGGAGATGGAGAATGAGTGAGTAAGGAAAGGTTAAGGGAGATAATGTCCATAATGAGAAATAAATGGTCATTATTTCCTTGGTTGTTATTTTTCAAATATTTTACCTATTTTCTTTTCCAACAAATTAATCCAGCTAATAGATTCATCAGGGGATCGAGATATTGAAAAAAAAATAACAAAATCTAGCTAATCTTACCTACAAAAGTTTATTAGATAATGAGATATAAAATTAACTAAAAAATGTCAATCAAAATTATTTTACTTGAAAATTTGGACAAAGTGTATCCTTAGATTTTGTATATTCCACGATGTCTTCAAAGTATACATATCTACCACGAAGGAGATGAAGAATAGGAAGTTGAATATGACATTTTAGTTGGCGACATCTTCTTCTAATAATTTATGATATGTGCACACCTAGCAAATTTAATAGAAAATTTCAGAACAATTTTAAGATTATCCAAAGGAAAACATGGAACTAAGATGTATCTAAATCTTGTCAAAACTTTTGAACAAAAAATAACAAAATGAATTCTAATCTAATTGCTTTAAGTGAGAACAACACACCAAATGCATGCTAAGTAATTTGTTGAGAATTTCTATACATTCTTGATCTGCAAAATATATACAAACCAAGATGAAAGTGAATATTCTTGATCTTTATATAGATATCATACCTATTTTTGTGGCAGTTATTGATCTAAGGAAATAACAAAAGAAATTCTAATCTCATTATGATATTTCAAATAGTTAGAATACTCACCAATTATATGTTAAGTAATAGCAATCAACCAAAATGAGACCTCATAATGCAGGGGTCATTGCCTACTCATGATGTTAAATTGCATGTCAAGATATCATCATCACCAAATGGAAGGATTTATTTTTTTAGGTCATGAAATGGAAAATTGTAATGAGTAAAGAAGAATGACCTCCTCTATCTAATAGGCCTCATCAGAATTATGAGATCTAAGAGCTCACTTTGAATGGAACTTCACTCTTCCAGCTTTTGACCTAAAAGTCAAATGGAAAAAAACATCAATTGGATGATGGAGAAGATATATAACATACCAAAATATTCAAAGAATTAAGGTTATTAAGAAAAAGCCAAACACATGTCATGTCCAACCAGGGCACGAGTCGTGTTGCATGCAATCCGTGGAGACCCGAACCACATCGGAAAATAAAGATCAACACGGACCGTGTCCTAATGTGACACAGATCGTGTTGCTCCCAAACTATGACCAGATGGAAAATGTGCCATGTCCATATGGAACACGGACCATGTCACTTCAACACGGGTCGTGTTCAAGATGAACACGAGCTTTTTTGTGCTCAATCGAGATTTTGACCCTAAGTTAGAGATGAATAATGATATCTTATTGATTATGAGATAGAATAAAATAATAAAGATTAAGGTAGAGGACTCGAATTACACCTAAGAAATCCCTATAAAAAGAGGTCTAGAGAGGACTGATCCTCATTATTTCTTCCTCAAGCCCAAGCATCAGAAACCTCTCTTTGTCTCTCTCTCGGAGGACATACCGCAAGGGAAACACGTATCGAGGAAGAAAGGTTAATAACAATCAAGTATTAATTAGGAGGATCAACTATAGGATTTTTCATATGTGTATGATACAGAAATCTCAAAGATGAACAGTAAACTGACCGAACACAGACCACATCCTTCATGACATGGTCTACATTCGGCATTGTGCGTGAAGGTTGTGTTCTGTGGACAACTGGAAACAGGTTGCATTACCTAGACATGGATTGTGTTCCTCGGACCATGGATGATGCCAACACCAAACCCGAGACATGGATCATGTCCAAAGCCGCAATTCACCCTTGAAAATGGGTCATGTACCTTTTGAATGCAGGCGGCGATCTTAGACTACAGCAGGATGATATGAAACGGACTACGTCGCCCTTTGACGTGGGTTGTGTTCCCCAAAAATGCCGAAACACAAAATGGATCAATCGACGAACCGAGTTGCCTAAAATGGGTAATGGAACACGGACCGGGTCACCCTGAACCGGTGGCGTGAATATTGAACCACAAGAGTCATGATGCAGACAATGTCCTTTCGCTACTCCAGCCGTGTCCTTTCGCTACACGGGTTTGTCCTCTCACTTGTGGATCGTGTGGTTACAACTAGGAAAATGGGCAGTGTTCTGTTTGAAATGGACCATGTTTAATAGGGATATTTTGATGTTTATTGACCTATCCTATTGTTTGATTAAATGATAATTGCAAGAGTCAAGCGATTATGACAAAGATTACTATGTTTTAAAATGAATGTTGCATGTGATTGAATTTAGTTGTGAAGTGTATGAGTTGGTTCCTGACAAATTGTTAACGGCCAATTCCTTTAGGGGTTGATGGTTCCTTCACTGACTAGATCGGTTCCTTTGGGGCTAAGGATTTCTTAATAAACTAGTCTTCATGTATCTTATTGGGTCATAGAGGAACCCCAAACCTAGCTAGCCTTTAGGATATCGTGATCAAAACCAACGACATTCATAACTGGTAAAGGCTCACTATATATTGTATTGTTGAAATAATGTAAGACAAGATAAGTAGAGAAGGATAATGTGGTCCAAAGTAAAGTAATAATTGGGCTCGAACATATTGATATGAGATTATGGGCACCATGACAAGAGATGCAATTGATGTTCTAGCTATTGGTGGACCAAATGTAACAAAATGAAAGGTAATGAATGAGTTAAATCAATAGAGATATTAAGTTATTGTTTAATATGAAACTGACTTTTCTTATTATGTCTTTATATGTGGTTTACTCTATTGCATTATTACCTTTTACATATTGAGTTTTATCTCTCATGATAGAATTGTGTCATCTATTTTTTATCCTACAAGAGAACATGACAATGAATAGATGATGGCATCACGATGCAGATGATTATGATGTGGTAACTAATTGCACATGAATAGACTAGATTGAGTCAAATCTATTTTTATTAGTTATGTCTTTCTTTTATTGAACAATGTAAAAGAATATTTTAGTTTGCTATATTTTTTTATTGGATTTTTTAAAAAACATATTGGCTTTCGCATCTTGTGTTTTGGTCAAAAGTAAAGTAAAAAAAGTAAATTTGTATCATCTTCTTTGGAGTCATTATGTTAAGTGGTAGGGGTGCTCCTGGAGCCCTTACAATTCACTTTGAACGGAAGCGTACTATTGTTAAATGAATAGAAATATTTGGATTTATAGAAGAAGCCATCAATATTAGATGGTGGTTCGGTCAGGCGAGCACAAAACTTGAACGTTCGACGGAGTGGGGTGCTATTGGGTGAACGAGAGAGATTCAGAAGCGATGGAAAATCTTTGGAGTGTTTCGATGAGCAGATATCGAGGACGAATCAAGAGAGGGATCCTCGCGAGCACGCATCGAGGTGGCTATGCCGAAGGTTTTCACAAATTATCAATGTTTGGAGGGAGAGGAAAGAGATCAGAGGCGGCATCGACACAAGAAATACCAAATGTGGGCATGCAGCTCGAAAGGGCACTGTGGCGGAGAGGCATCTCCGTCAACACGTGATCACATCATCATCATAATAAGGAGGGGGAGGAGAGTGGCAGGTGAGACGGTTTTGTGAGAGAGAGGAATTGCATATTTTGAGGCAGGATCTTTTTTGCGCTTTCTTTTTTTCTTTTAAGCTGCCTAAAAATAACTAATTTTAACCTGAAATCGCATTTGGTTATCCAACTTGAGATGGAGGACTAGCCATCACGTGTAAACCCATTATCAAAAAGAAAAAAAGTAAACCCATTGTGAGTTTACACATGCATTTTCCTCTTTGTGGTGATATGTTTTTATAATATTTTTAGGTTGTAAATTATTTTTTTGTCTTGTTCTTAATGCGAATATTATTAATGTATTTTTAAAGAAACTACAATTGTTAATATTTGTCATTATTATGAATTTACTAGTGTTAATTTTTCCACTTTTAGAGCATATGAATGTGTAATAAATATTATTGTATTCTTTTCGGTCATAGGGTCCAAAGAACGAGAGTCGGCTTTAATTTTTCCACTTTTAGNTTAATTTTTCCACTTTTAGAGCATATGAATGTGTAATAAATATTATTGTATTCTTTTCGGTCATAGGGTCCAAAGAACGAGAGTCGGCTTTAATTTTTCCACTTTTAGAGCATATGAATGTGTAATAAATATTATTGTAATTAATTACATGATCAGATTAGAATTCTGACCAGGTGTGAGTTATGAGATATAATTTCAAATAAGATTGCATCTAACCCTAATATTATAGATTTATATACTTTGGCCCTAAAAATAAGTTTATATATTTTCTTATAGATTAATATATTGATATATTCCTAAAAAAATATGATAGAATCAGACGTATTATTTCTTTAGAATTACATGTTTCCTCAATTGTTTCCTCGACCATTCTGTGTCCTTTTTGCGAGTTTGACAACATTGGATGTAGCTAACAACTCATTATCTAATAACAACAAAATTATAAAAATCAGTGTTCTAAAGATCCTGATGCTCTAGATGATAATGCCTTCAAAGTCGTGGAACTTCATGAATTTTATTTTTTAATATACAAAAATAAACCTATGATACGACCATGTCTCAATCTTGTGGATCATAGTAAGACAATGCATCTAAGGGTATAGTTTGGTTCACAACACAATAGTGAAAATAACACATGTTTAAATTCAAGTAATGGAGGTGTTGTGTAGTTTGGTTCGCAACATGACACGCGGAACATATTGAAGGTATGATGATACATAGATTAAACTCACACCAGGAATTAATGTCAACTAGAAATGATGGTGCACAATTTTCATCTCACAACAAGAAAAATATATTCAACAAAATAACAAATAAAGGATATGATTTATATCAAATTAACGAAGACTTACGATTTATGATCATAAATTATAACATGATGATGTATGGTCAAATAATTATAAGAATATAGTTAAATATAAATATCATAGCATAAAAAATCATATTTTTAATGAGATTAAACAATAAGGCTTGTCGAGAAAATACTGTGATACGACTTTGACGGATTAAAATTAAATCAATTTTTTTTATGCATGAATTGGTCTAATAGAAATTAAATCCATAGTTCTAGATTTGTTTAACTTACCTTTTTGACGATCAATGATTCGGGTCACCTCATTGTATTTTGGGAAGGTAGATCTAAATATTGATATTATATATAGACACACACATTTAGTTATAATTTTCTATATGTTCATCTTGGTACACCAAAGTATATTATACATAAAGGAGGTGTTAGTATATATATATATATATATATATATTTGTGTGTGTGTGTGTGTATTGTATAATAGTTACTATTATAAGATTTAAATTCGAATTTGTGCAAAGTAATTACAGTATTTTATAATCATACGTATTGATAGAAATGAATTGCACATTGACTAGGTGATCATCGACTTGCTTGCACGCGGGAGACCTAGCGAAGTCGAGGTGAGTTGGTTTCACGATCTTAGATATCCACATCATAGTGGTTCAATAAATTCATTCTTTAGATCATGTAATTAATTATGTTACTTAATAATGTAATGATCTTTTGAGCTATTGTGATGATATGTGGCACTCTGTTTTCTAGCGCTTTGATACAGATTTTGTTAAATGATTTCCATAGATTCGGATGTTATGATAGTATTTCAATGATACAATTTTTTTGTATCATGTGAGTATTTAATGAATCATGTATGGAAATGTATATATGTAAACATGAACTATTTTCATAATGATGTTATGGAACATCATGCATATGCATTAGAGCATGCATGATGACACACGTGTTGGAGTGAGGTAATGACTTGTTGTGATTGATATGATGCATGGTGACGAGAGGTTGTCACTGTGTCGAGCGACGACTCACGTGAGTTGCGGTATCCCTCTAGTGGAGGAGTGAGGCCCTCAAAGTGTCAAATTATAGCTCACGTAGGTGAGATGACCCTAATGAGGAGGATGAGTGAGGCCTTGCAGTTGTCAAGCGGGGGCTTGCCTAGACAGGGTGACCCTCACGTATATGATGATGCACTCGCTAAGGGCGAGGAGGTGTCATGTCTCGTAGATATAGCATATGGCATAACATATTTCACTATGCATATTGGATTGCAGATATTTTCCTATAAAATATGCTATATATGATATAAGTCTGTATTTGAATTTCATGACATGATTTATGTTCGAATTTGTTTTTCAGTTTTCAAATTTTGTGAAATATTATTCCTCATTAATCTCTTCATGCTCACCTCTCTACTTATATTTTTTTGTGCTTGTAGGTGAGGAGGAGGTGATGCTCCTTGAGGAGTGATGGATAGATGTTTTGCATGCTCACCGGGCACATAGAAAGGAAAAATAATTAAGATTATATTTGTGTGATAGATTGAAGAGGATGAGTGTTATTATTCTTTCATATTTATTTAGAACTTAGATTTTGTTTATTCATCTGTGAACCCTAGTGCCTATTTCTGTAGTTGATGTGTAGTATTGTTGAACATCCCTTTGGCATCTGGACCATTTAGTTTTGATATATTTCAATTGGATTTTTTATATATGATTCGGACTTGGCCCATTTCTTATAAGTACATATGACGCATGAACATATTTTTAACAAAGGACATATTTTTAACAAAGATCATGCTTAAATTTTTGGCAGTTTTAGAGTTAATTTTATTTTGACCGTTGTTCAATAGAGTAGTTTTATTTTGATCGTTCTATAGTAGAGTTTGAATTGAAATTTGTAAAATGTCGTAACAATTCTTATGACTTTCCGACATCAAGTTCGGGGTGTGACAGTATTCTTGTGCAGTGCAGTTAACATCTTTCACCAACAGCCTAATTAAGACTGGGGAAAACAAATTTGATTAGCGGAATAGGCATATCACAAGGAAGTCTATAGTAGATGGTGGTGCTAGTGACTATAGATTGCTCGTGATGATGCTAATGCTATGCAAATGTCAGAGTCTTAGCGTCATTATAATTGATTTCAGAAATATTGTAAAAATCCCTAGAGCCATTAGATTTATGGCACTAATTATATTATTTAAGACTTTCGCATTTACTTTATTGAATATTTTTTTAATTGATTAAAGTCTTCCGTATTTATGTTATTTTTATTGACTGATCAACATGATCAGATTATTAGTCAAAGGATTGTATCATCGTAGTGCCTCCGAGTTCGCATTTTGCCTCATGGTGGGGTGTGAGTTTGGGGGCATTACAATCGAACCATTGATCAGAGCAACTTCCATTGCCTTATAGGTCGATCAAAGAACATGATTATAGTAGTGACACCTACCGACTAACCGACTAAACTAACTTTGATCAGTTAAGTGATCTATCTAGTGCCACATTTATAGTGTAAGCATTGGTCAATTGACTGGTCGAAGAGGAAGTTTGATTAGTCTGAATTCAATTACGATTTATAATTTTAATTTTAAAATATTTAAACTATTACACATGGATAATTAAATGAAGCATGTTATGCTCCATTATTTACTCATGATTGATAAAGCGTACTAATTTATTAATAGCCTTATGATGAAATTTATGTGATGCATTACAACAAACTATATGTGATATACATGTTTAGCTATAATTAGGGTTAAAAAACAAACCATATAATACTTGCACTATTGATTGATGTACTATAATTAAAGATGGAATGAGTCAAGTTGTGCACAAATATAAGTAAAGAGGGAGTAAACACTTGTCATTCGATTCAACATGGTGGAAAATTCCTGGGATTAAGTCTTTCAAAGTCCAAAGTGAGTGGAAGGGTGCAAAGATGCATTCCTGACTTGATCAATCAAAATAAGATGGTGTACACAATAACTCTCAATCGAAACAAATAACAAATGAACATGCGATCATAAGGATGACTTAAATTAAATTAGATGATTTACTTTTAAGATTTGTCACATGATAAGAAGTTATAGATGAAGAAATACATGAACTATAAAGTTAAGCCAAAAAAACTACTTGAATTGATAGTTGATGGCAAGCAAAATATTCTTGTCTAAGGTGCATTATATTAATAATGTCAAATAATGGTAAGATGAATTAAAAGTATGTATTATACTGATAATGCATAAGCAATATAAGAAAGTATGCAAGATGAAAGATTAACTTAAAGTTACTTGGCCAAATGCTATTCATATTGAAAGTCAATGTCAAATAAGATGTCCATGTCGAAAGATGTATTATATTGATAATGACAAGTAAAGTTAAGATGAATTAAAAGTATACATTATATTGGTGATGCATAAACAAAATAAGAAAGTAAGATGAAAATAACTTAAAGTTGAGTTATGTGCATAATGTGCTAAAAAGTTTAAGTAACAAAAAGAATGATCACAAGTTGATTGTATGTTTGTATCCTATTGTATGCTTTATGCTTTGATGATGATATGCATGACATATAGGCTATGAAATAGGGATGAGATGATTCATCCATATTTCAATATTTTCGTATTTAAAAGGTGCATTATATTGATAATGATAAGTAAAGATAATATGAACTAAAAATATGCATTATATTGATAATGCATAAGTAAAACAGAAAAATAAGCAAGATGAAAGATTAGCTTAAAGTTTATCGTAAAGATGATTTAGAGTCATGGTTACATATGTTAAGTCAAATCTTTATTTTATCAAGACTATGTATACAGATCTTTATTTTATCAAGAATATGTATAACCTTTAGACGAGTTTGTGTATGTCAATTTGATGTTAAGTGATCTTTACGAACAAGGTTTTTATATCATGTCAAGTGATTTTGAATGTTTATGTCAAATTATTATTCAAGTCTTAATGTTTTCATTGATTTTTTTATTTATGTCATAGTCTTATAAATCTTCCATTGATTTTTATTTTGTATCAATTTATGTTCTTTGTTTTACTCCTACTCTCGTATGTATTGACTATGAGTCAACAATCAAATCAAAATTTATCCCTCGTATCACTTGGGGACAACTTCGAGCATGTGGCGAATATCGATTCATACACATGGTAGAGTGTGCTTTCAAGATATTGCAATTACGATGGATATTCACTCCATTTTTTTTTCATATAATCTCTCCACTAATTTGGAATTTTTCCCATGTCCTCTCAGCTCATTAGACTAATAAACAAGAACCAAATATTCATAATTCTTCTCTTGGTTATTTTTTGTCTAAATTATGCTTAATCATTTCAATATGGAGAAGTTCTAATTAATCAAACATTTTTTTATGGAATAAAGGTGAAGACCTTAGAGATGTTATATGAGCTAAATGGAGCAAGGGAGGAGAAGAAATTGTTGAAAAAAGGCAGCTAGTCTAAAAAATGACTTGTAGGTCAACACATGTAACTTAGGTTCAATCATGCATAAGATCTTGAATAAGATATCTTTCAATACGCTTCTAAGTTTTGTTGAGTAAAAAATGCTCACAACAAACTTGATATAGAGTTGAGATACTATTACTTCTTCATTTTTAAAGACACTCATTAATCTAGAGAATAATGTGAAAGTACATCACAATGCTAAGTTTTTTTTTCTTTTGAAATAATTCATTTTTTGCATATTTTTTATGCTTTATTGTCAAAGTAAGTTATGTTAGCATATGAGAGTGCTAAGAATGCCTAGTTGACATGATTCAATCATGTGAGCATCCTCATCAAATAATTACTATGACAATCAATATATATATATATATATATATATATATTGTGTGTGTGTGTAATAAGGACAAAGCCATTTTCACGATACTTGATTTTCTAATCATTTTATTCAATTTGTTCCATTCATATCTAGAAATCCATGGAGACATTTATTTTCTAATTTCTTTTTATTCTTGTTACATTGCCATTTAGAATACTTCGATACTCCAGTATCACTCTTTGTTTCTCCCAATAATTTGTTTGCATTGTCAAGCAGATGTCTTCATAGCAACTTAGAAATTCCTAATAGACATAATTTATTCAATGATTTATGTGACATTTATTCCAAGATTTTTAATGTAATCATAGAGAAAAGAGAATTTCTTCCATAATGCTGCATTTTCTTTTAATTTTCTTAAGAGTATATTTGGATAAAGGAAAGGAAGAGAGGAAAGGAAATGAGTGGTACCTTCTTTTCAACTCTAATTTGGGAGGAACAATTTTTAATTTAGTTAGGAGGAGAAAGAAGATTAATTTTAACTTTTTTTCAAAAAAAGTTCTTATCCAAACAAAGGTAATTTCTATCCTTTCTTTTATTATCCTCATTTCTCCTGAAATCCAAACACAGTTAAAAAAATGAATACAAGAATAGAATACGATTAGAATATAGACGAACCATATTCCAAAAGAATAGATAAAAGTAAATTTGAGTTTCTTAAGAATATATTTATTCTAACCTTTTGAAATATAAGTAGTAGTTTTATGAATTTTAAAATAATTTTAAAAATTCGAGATATTGATCAAGTTAATTTTATTTTAAGAATCCTATTTTAAAATATTTTAAAAAATGTTTAGTAAAATTTTAAGAATACCTCGATATTCCTCTCCCTATTCTCAATTCAAACAACCTATAAAAGAGTTAAAAAGAATGGATAATCCGAACACAGAGAGTTAGAAAGAATGGATGGAGATGAAAAAAAAAATATTTGTGCAACAAATATATACAGTCCAATTTGTATATTTTTAGATTACTTGGCTGAGTTATATCCCTCCTCTGCTTCGTTGAAGAAGTCACATCTCCAAGTTGGTATGATAGAAATAATTTGGATTAATTAAAACGTGAGAGTTAATAATTTAGAATTCGAACCCGATAAATACATCGTTGTAAGAAATGTTCTCTCAAACCGGTTCAATAGTAAAAAAATAAAAAAATAAAAAAAAAATAACCAAGTTGGTTGGCACACCTGGTTAGCAGGGGTGTGTCCCGGGTTGAGAGACCGAGAGCTAGTAGCCCCGAGTTCGAGCCCCGGAGTCGCCAATTTGGCCAGAGGAATACCTTTCCTGCTCTTCAGCCTCGACTCCGGATTAGTCAGGTGCTAGTAGCCCTGGATACCGGAGGCCCCAAGTGGGTATTCAAAAAAAAAAAAAATAGTAAAAAAAAAGTTCAAAGTTGGATCGAGAAATTCAAAATCTGCATAAAGAGAAAAAAGAAATGGGGTGAGAGAGGCTCGAACTCTCGACCTCAGGATAACTCTTTAAGCTATGAGACCTACGCGCTAGCCAACTGCGCCACCACCCCAGCAGTTGACTTAATTATAAATTAACATTATGATAGACGAGCAACACATTAATATTTCTTAAAACATTAACACAATTTCTTGGCATAAAATCTGGAATCAAACACATCAAGTACAAGTGTGCACAACTCAACAAGTATGAAAGAAAAAGAGAACGAAGAACTGGGCAGACTACACGTTGTGCCAAAGAACAGTTGTGTCAGTTGATCACTTTTTTTACAAATTGAAGGGGTGCAATTCAGAACTGTACTGTTGACAGGCACTGTTTTTCCTCATGGCAGACATGTAAGATGATTCTGCTGCTCTCGTTCGTTATGTGGCCATGCAGATCTATGTTCAATGATTATAACCTAAATGCAAGAGACTTCTAATCATTTCCAGATCGATCACTTTCAAAGTTGGTTTTCGGCCTTAACCTCTCGGCTTCAAGCCTCCTTAGGGCAGACGAACTCAGCTTCTCGTCATTAGTTCCTCCAGATATTAGATCGACGACTTCAATCTATTAAGTAGAATAATTAGTTAGTTAAAATCAGCTATTTAGCTGAGGGGAGGAGTGGCATGACTTACATTCAGCTGCGGCAGACCTTTCTCAGATCTCTTCCTGTTAACAGCAAGCCCGCCATTAAAGGTCTCTTTGCTATCATTCATATTAAAGGCCACCTATTAGTACACGAAAACTAAAAATAGGATCCAATGCTTCTACATACTTCTATGTATGGTAACAGTGATATGACTAAGTTTCATCAATTGGTATTTTTTTGAATGAAATTTACACCGAAAGGTAAATTTTCTTATCAAGTCTGTTTCAGATTTTATGATAATATTTCAAAGTCAACATTTCTTATCTTGAATGAAATAATTATATAGAAGCATATGTGTGAGATGCAAATTGTCCAAATCATGATATGTCCTATAAGATACCTGACAACAATAGCTTCTAATTTGTCGTCAACTATCGATGGACCATATGGATCTTCTATTGGCTCGACTTGCACCATCAGTTCCGGGTTAATGGACTGCATAAGTATCAAAAGAACACCATGATTTATTCCAGTTATCGATATGATAATTGGCTGTAGCTATCAAAACTTATAGATGGACTAGAGGTCAACACATGCTAATGCAAAGTACCATAAAGTTAACATCCTGACATGTATCACTTAAGAGGGCAAATTTTCTGATGGACTGTATCAAGAAGCTCACAACCTTTCTACATTTCCCATATTTCCCTTCAGATCAACTCACTACTTGAGTCCACTCATAAGGGGTAGAATACAATAGGAGGGGTTGAGTGTATTGAGCCACCAGTTCACTTGACGCACACATTAATTAGAAGAAGTTGACACCTAGAAAAGCAGGTCCCTGCAAATCTTCCTATAGAGAGAAAAGTTAAAAGAAAGATTTTCCGCCTGCGATAATTGTTTTCACGAGACAGCATAGGGTGTGTAAGGTCATCCATCTCTTAAACTCCAGGCTCAAACTCAGCCTACTAGCTTCCTCATCCCTCAATCCTTGGAGATCTAAACCTGCTAGTCAGTAAACCAACCAACTGGCTCTTACAGAAGGAAAAGTTGCCATGCTAAGAAAAGAAGTATATCCAAACAAGAATTCAGAAATTACTCGAGTCATATTATATCTTCAATGGCATCACAACATAGCTGTGATAATCTACTGGTATCCAAATTTTCTTCACCATGGTCGATTTTATTAAGACACAACACAGCATCGAAGACGAATGCATGTTCGACTACTTGCACAAGTACAAGCAATTAAACACTACAAGAGGTCAAGAACTCATCATTTTGGGAAAAAAAAGTCACCTTGATATAATCCTCGACAGCTTTCATCCTTGTTTCAGTCGGCTGGATAAGTTCAGCCAACTGAATGCAGAAGGAAAAGAAAAGGGGTAAGAACAAAGATTCAATCTTTAAGGCACGCGAGTAGAAAAATTGGACGGCAATTCCATATAAAATTCGAAACTTTGGAACAGTGACGACCAAGAACCCGCACCTCCTTCTTGGCCAACATCGGGCCCGAACAGACTCCGACCACGATCCGGTCCCTCGCCATCTCCGCCGACGCCTACGACCAGAAACAAAGAGCAGTCAGAAGACGAGATATCCTCGAACGAAGGCAGTGTAGGGGGTTCAACAGAAGGAGGAGGGTTACCCTGAGGAGGAGGCGGTGACCGTCATGGAGGCGATCGAAGGTGCCTCCGAGCACCACCGCCTCGTACATCTGGCCACCGGTTCCTTCCCCCACCTCCTCCGCAGCCGCCTGCGTTGACGGCGGCGTGCATCCGGCGACGGGTTCGTCGGTGGCCATGGATCACGCGCTCTCTGTCCTTTCTGGCGGATAAGAGCGCGTCATGAACAGACAACGCAGTGACGCAACGTCTGGGAAGTCGGAGCCAAACTTGGGCCTTTTGGGCTGCTAAAAGTGACCTTATTGGGTTGCGTTGAATGATCCATAAAACTGACAAGTTAAATTATTTACCACGTGCAAAGAGTGTGTAAAGTCCATTTTTTCTCAATATTTTTTTATATTTTTTTAATATGAGTTTATAAATATAAATTCATATTAACATATAAATATGTGCGAGTAAAAATGAGTCATATTATATTATACTTTTATTTTTTTACTAATCCACTCCAAGCTTTTAGTTAACATTTTCACATGCTTTTGAAATGGATGTTTACTCAAATGATAGTTTGATTCATTCTTTTTTCTTTAAACATATCTTTTGAATATTTACTTGAACTAAATTGTATGACAGTTTAATAAATAATGATATAATAATCAGTTATATTTGATTGTTTTCTTTCGCATAATATATATATATATATATATATATATGATTTATAAACAATTACATTTTGCAAATTGTATCATGCCATGTTTTGAGCTATATACGTTGGTGCCAGTGGACCCCTGTTTTTGATGTCAGTGCTAACGCATGCCCAATTCGATTCGTTTTTTGCTTTATTGCTCATGCAATTTTAAAGATATTTTAGTCCAAATAATTTCCTTATACTTTTTTGGGAGTGATTATATTTAATAACTTATATCTACGAACGTGAATCAACATCTTTTGAAATTTAATTCTAAGATATATTTTTTATTAATTTCAAGTGGGAACCATGATTCTTGTTACGAAAATTAGGAGAGAGCGAAAAATCACATATAGAGAAGACACAAAGATTTACGAGATTCATTCTTAATTAGGATATGTTCTAAGACGACAAAGAGTTTTTTTTAAAAAATAGATAATATAAAATATAAAATAATTCAAACTCTAAAAAATGTATATATAGACCTCTAATACAAAATATGAAACAGAAGTTTTAAGGGGCTACATTTTCGAGTCTTCGTAGGGGATCCTTATGTATCCTCCTTAGAGCTCCTTCAGCCTCGCTGATCGAGTAGTGAGATTCCATATGGGATGAGCGAAGAAGTCACCCCAACTAATCGAACAATTATGATGCACACGAAGATCAAAAAAATTATTACTGAGTTAATATTTACGGCATTATCGAAACAATCCTAAATGTGACAACTAGAAGTACTTTCATCTGCGAAAAAAAATCTAAAGCTTCCTGATTTAAAAGTTAAAGTCCGCAATAAGTTTAAAATCGGGACCATGTGATATGGACGAGTTCAAGTTTGACTCAACAAAAATTAAAAAGGGCAGCAGACCCTTGTCGAAGCCTTTACACTTGTTCAATCCGTCATTTAAGAGCGTATTATCCAATATCAACGAGTTAGATTAGTCTGACAAATAATTTTTCTTTGTTTAAATATATATCGAATTTAAGTTCAAACATATGCATAATTTTTTTTTTTTGAAAGTAGAATGTATCTTTGATGCTACATAACAATTGAAAAAAAAGTATAATAATTAAATGTGTAAAAAGTTAGATACTTTGAAAAAATTATGTGGTATTGTGCCATATTAAAAGTGGCAAGTGGTGGCTGAGCTCGAATTCGAACGTGCTAAATTGGATCGGACCACTATTTTTTTTATTATTTATAAATTATGAACATACATTTTTAAAACATCATAATCTTTTGCTATAATGAAATTTATACTTTACATCGTCTAGTATAGTATTAAATATAATCCTATCTTAGACTTGATAAGTTAATTAAATAATATGTGCAAAGGCGAATGCAAGATTTTAGTTCAGGCGTACAAAATTATTCATCAATTTATATAATTATTTATACTAATTATAGTTAATATAAAATATGATCTATTAATTATGTTGAATGTTAATTTTTTTCAGTTATAACGAACAATAATGTTTTTGCACTTCTTATTGTAACCCAAAATATTTAAACTAATTATATTTTCATTTTAAACACTACAAAACTGAAAAAATAAAAAAAAATATTCTTTTAAAAAAATATTACAACAATGATACATTATCTAATAAACGAAATAAAAATGTAATTATTATGAAATAATAAAATTTAATACTAAAAAAAAGAGATAAATTTTAAATATATATTTTTATAATAAATATTATCTTTTTTTTCTAAACAATTCTTTTACTACACTACTAATTCAAAAAAAAATTATTGTCAAAAAAAAAATTGTCAAAAAAAAATCATGAAATAAAATATGAAGTACAAATAGATAATATGGCATAGATAAAGTTTATTTCTATTATGTAAGTACTTGAGTAAGGATTAATTTCAAAAATGTGAAACAAATATAACCTTCAAAATATGTTTTTGGCATGAAATAAATTAATAAGTATATAATATATTAGGAATGTCTAATGAAGTATATACATATGATTTTTTAATGAAGTAATAAATTTTAGCATAATAATAAAGTATTTATTGAACTATAAGAATAAAGAAAATGTAAAGTAAGCATTAAAAAAATTTAGAAAATGAAAGATCAAACCAAGGACCCTTGAACATTGGTTCATGGCAATTCTCATATTTATGATTTTGGCACACTACTAAACAATATAATCATTGTCCAAGGAATGTAATTGCGTACCTAAAACCCCCTTGGCTTCACCCTCGAATACGTTTCCGATATTATTCTATTAATAATTAATAAATATATATCTCATAATAAATTTATTTATTATATAAGTTAAATATATGATAAAACTTTAAAAATTAACTCGAGTTAAAATAAGTTAGTGAGCACATTAACTACTAAAAATCCTATATATAATATATGTCTAATCTAAAAAATATTTTTTTTATATATTTAAAAAAAATCGAATTAAATTGTGTTATGTTCATCGAGCCCATGCCGAATTGAACCAAAAATTTCAAAAGGGTGGTGACGGTATGGTCTGGCCCGACCCATGCACGAGCATAGAACTGAATGGCTCGACCCCCAAGCTCCATCTCTAATTTTATGAGTGTATAAAAGATTTTAAATAAATCTTCACTTGTAATTATATTATTAATTTCTAAATTTTCTTGATTACATTACGTAATAAAAACATAAAAGTAAATAATGTCTTATTCAGAATTTTGAATTATAAAAAAACAATAAGATAATAATCATTGATATCACATTTATAATGTTTCATATAAGTTGAATCATTTTCGAATATTGTGATAAGGAAAGGAAAGGAAAAGTTGAACGTTGCACCGGACATCGCCACTACCCGTCGTGTGGGACCCTTCCCAGATAAGTGGCTGCTGCTGCTGCAGCATTGGTCTACTTTTGGGCACGAAAGAAATTTATTTGAAGTTTACTAAAATAGAAAAGGATACAAAAAGCGGCAGCAGTAGAAGCGCAAAGAGCTCTTCAAACTCCTTTTGATCGATAAAAAAGAAAGAGAGCAAACCCTAACATTTGATCAAGAAGGTGAGTGTTATGATCCTTCTTTTAGGAAATTTGGTCCTCTTCTATTCTCGTTAGATGAGTACATGAAGGATCTTGTTTTTCTTTTTGTATTTACGCGGATTTTTTTGACCAATTGATAATTTTTGTATCAGGATTTTATTGTTTTTTGTTCGATTTTTGGATCGAAATCTGTTTTTTTTTTCAATTGAATGGTCGAAATCGTCGAGTTGCTCTGCGATGATGCCATGTTTTCTTTTTTTGGCAGGTTTCTGTGCGTTGGGAACGCTTCGGGATGGCGAGGAAGATGTTGATCGATGGGGAGATGAGTTCTGTTGAGGAAGGGAAGCAGTACGACTTTGATCTCTTCGTCATCGGCGCCGGGAGTGGCGGCGTCCGAGCGTCGCGGACTTCTGCCGCCTTCGGAGCGAAGGTTTGCCATCTGTTATTACCTCGAAGGTTTCATGTTTGTTAGATTTCCTGCGTGAGATTGCCATATTTGCATGATTAAATTACTGAATGAAATGCCAGTAGGATGTCAATGTTGGCACACAATTCTGTGTTAAAGAGGGTCCAGTTCGTGAATGTTTTTGTAGATTGTTCCATGTTATTATGCCGATTCGAAAGTTGAAGCTTATAGTTAATCATCCGTTTGGTTCCCTTCCTTTTCATTGTGATACAGGTTGCTATCTGCGAGCTTCCTTTTCATCCTATCAGCTCAGAAGAAATCGGAGGAGTTGGTGGAACGTATGTCTGCTAGTGCTTGAAGTATTTTGTTTGCCCATGATTTAGCTTGTGTTAGAAAATATACCTGATCTGCTCTTTCTAAAATATATCTGCACATCATGTGTGTGTGTGTGTATGTGAGTGTTTATCTCCTTGTTCTCTTTTGCACTTGTTTAGAGTTTCTTATTAAAGTTTTAGCTTAAAAACTAACTTTTTAGTACATATAAGTGGACCATCTAAGAACAAGTGTACATATTAAGGAAAAAAGTAGATTTAAGGAAATGTTGAGGTTCGGTTCAGACTATAAAAATGATTGAGCTTTAACATAAAAAACTAAAAAACTTGTTGAATGATCTTGAAACAGAAAATAGAGGATAAACTTAAGTTTTTCAATGAACAGTGTTATTCCTACGCCCATTGTGTGGCATATCAACATAGGCGCCTTTTTAGCAAATGGAGAGTGAGGTTTTGCCATCCTAGGACAAGAAGCATGCTAAAATGGAATGCATGGTTAGTTTTAAAAATTAAGTTAATTTGGACTTCATCGCACATTATCTGGTCTGATATTTTCATATTTCCAATATTCAAAATAAGAAGTGTAGGCTTCGGAGAATGACCTTAGGCATTCCCAAGACCGTCCTTCGCCATATAGGCAAAATATGTCGAAATACTATTCAGTTTTTCGTGCCATATAGCGAGTATTTGCTGATGCCATATTCACTACTTCATATTTGTAGGTCTCTCTATCAATGATCTTGATTCTTGTCCCCAGAATTCATCTTGATCTATGATGGGAGTAGATAGGCTTTCTTTTCTTTTTAATCCGGCTTTATCATGTACAGGTGTGTTATACGTGGCTGTGTCCCAAAGAAAATCTTGGTTTATGGATCACAGTTTAGAGGCGAATTTGAGGTATGACTATCCTACTGGAATGGAATTTATATACATATTCAGCAAAAGTTTGTTATTGGAGAAATTATGTCTAATAAGATGATATATCTCTTATCTCTGGTCCTCATAATAATTGACTCTTTTAGTTATTTCAGTAAAAGAAAATGTTTCATTCGCTTGAGTTAGTAGTTTTTCAATCGAATGGTTGTGAAAGCTGCTCTAGCTCATGTCCAAACTCTATCTGGACATTTATGTTCTTGTACAAACTGCTGGGAGCCTGGAACAACTATCCCCATGGCTTATTTTCTGATGCATCACCGCTGTAGCAGACAAGCAGAGGACTTTTAAGCAATTGGTATTGTGGTACTTGCATGCAGATCAACCTTACAAAGGACTTAAGAATTTGTTTATCTAGTATCAGAAAATTTTGAATAAGCATGTATTGTAGGATACACCACTGACATGTTTTCTATTTTAAATTGACAAACACATTTGGACCCCTAAAATGGACAATAGATCATTTGTATGTGCTTGGGGGTCATTTACTACACTCTCCTGGTCTCCTACGATATGAGGAACATCAGTTGTGCAATTCTTTTTATGTTTAGCTGATAACTGCATGTCCATAAGTAGTTTATGGCAGCATCTTCTAACCACCGTTAACCATTCTTTTGTGTTGGTTCCGTTGATCAAAACAATCATTTACTTTGTGTCACAATTGACTTCCTTCTTTTTAGAGGTAAAAAGATGACTATTTAAGGTCAACAGTCATCCATTATTATTATATAGAAAAATGATTATGTTTTATGTATGTACATGTACTGCTTCCACGAAACCTCAGTCTCTCATCTTATGAGTCTGAACCCGTTCCCAAAGTAATGACTTAGATGTTTCTAATATGATTTCTACCCCCTCTAAAGATAACATCACCACTTTTTTACAGTCTTTTCTCTTACCCTATTCGATTTGGCCATTTGATTTCTGTTGCCTTTTAATACTTGCGTCGCTGAAATTGTCTTTGTTTCTACAGGATGCTAGAAATTTTGGGTGGGAGCTTCCTGAGCAAATTGACTTCAACTGGAAAAAACTATTGCATAATAAGGTCAATCAGTTTTTACATTGGATATCCTTGCAGTAATTCTTCGATGACATTAATTTCACTCTGATCAAGCACTTTTTCATGATATATGATTTCCCTTCAATTTATTTTGCTAACTTCTATGCTCTTACACTCTCAAAAAAACTTCTTCTTTTGCCCTGAACCCTTTCTAAAGTTTCTTACCGACAAATTTCAGAGTAATTTCTTTTGCAGATATGTGCTTATTTACCTTTAAAATTGATGTATTTATCTTCACTGGATATTTTCCTCAGATATGGAAAATTTGCGGTTTATTCTTTAGAGGTATATGGGGGATGTAAACCCAAAAAGAATTTATACATGTAAATTCATGGTTAAAACTCAATGGGTGATCCATCATCTAAATTGTTTTGATAATGTCATCATAACACTAAGTGAGGTTGTTTACTTTTTAAATTAAGATCCACCATTAAATCATAATATAAAGGTTGGCTATTGTAATCTTTTTTGGGTTTGCACATGCAATTTTCTCTGTTCTTTAATGTTTGACCGTTCATGTCTTGAGTACTTCTATCATTGCTAAACATTCTTATAGATTTTGTTTGTTGTAGTCAGTTGTACTATAGTTTAAACAGACATGACTCCCTAACAATGCCTTTGTTGCACTATAGAGATTTTGATTTGGACATTTTGGCTTAAATATTTGCACTTTCAGCTCAAAGGTTAACTAAAGCTTGTATGTTATATGAGATGCAGACACAAGAAATCACTCGATTAAATGGAATATACAAGAGGATGTTGACAAATGCAGGTGTGACAATGTTTGAAGGTGAGGGAAAACTTTTAGATACTCATACAGTAGAACTGACACAGCCGGATGGCACAAAGCAGCAGTTTCTGGCAAAGCATATTTTGATTGCAACTGGTGGTCGCGCTCATCGTGTAAATATCCCTGGGAAGGTACATTGGAATTATTATTCTACAATATTACAACCAACATTTGTATTCTAGTGATTGCTGCCTTCATTTGTGATATTTGTTCAAGTTGCAGCTTGTTTCTCTCCCTCAAAAAGTTACAGCTTAAAATTGAGAGATCCAGATATTCTTGTCATAGATCTCATTGCTGCTCTTTAAGATGCTACTACGTGTCAGCACCTTGTGCTACCCTACTAGTTCTATCCCCTCATTGACTAAATATAATTCTTGCATTATGCTAAGTTTTAATATTATTCAAGTTGCCAATAATCTGTCCTCAAGTAATTGTTATATGCTATTACTCACTGGGGCTCACAGCGTTCCAGCAAATGGGTATTCTTTGTTAATGCACCATAATGTCCTTGTGAGCTAGCTCTATTTCCCAACAAATTGCCAAAACGGTATCCTTTAAGGGTAAATTGCCAAAAGGTTCCCTGGCTTCACTCAAGCTAAGAATACCGAACCTTTAGATAGCATGTGAAAAACTATCCAGAAACTTGCATTTGCTTTTCCAAATGCATCCACCATTTATATGATATCCAAATTTTGGGTTCTCCTGTTGATGTGTACTCTTTTAATATATTCTTGTTATGTCATTTGATAGCTTATATTTGTTTTCATTCTGCCTCTGTGGTTCGCTTTTGCGATGTTAATAGTGGGCACTTCATATGCTTTCAAGTTTCAGGGAGCCTTATTTTTGTGCTTTGCCCCTGAATATGCTTTTTTTATTAGTATCCTTTGTAGCCTTGAAAAATTCAATATTCTGTGTAACCTTTAATAACCCTCTAAAAAAATCAATATTTTTGTATGAGACCTTTAATTTTATTTTTATCCTTAAATTCTGTCATTCCTTTTTCTGCTCTTGCTTTGTCTTGTTTCTTTATTACATAAATCAGCATTTGTGATTCATGGAAAACTATGATCAGTCTCTTTCATAAGATAACGGATGAACAGAATTAAAGCTTTATGTCATTTGTTTAGTTCATCAATATGCTTTGGGCCTCTTTTCATAGTCATGTCATCGACTCAATATGCTTTTTTTCCCTTAAAAGACAAAAACTTATTTTTGTGTACCAGGAATTGGCTATTACATCTGACGAGGCATTGAGTTTGGATGAGATTCCAAAACGTGCTGTAATTCTAGGGGGAGGGTATGTTGATCATTACACATGAGCTTCATTCAAAATCTAGAATAAATATTATTAATCTTTGTGCTGCTGCATTCTCATGGAATAGATATATTGCTGTTGAATTTGCTTCAATATGGAAAGGCATGGGTGCAAAAGTAGATTTATTTTACCGGAAGGAACTTCCTTTAAGGTTTGTAAACATTATATCTTTTCCTGAAATAACTATGTCTATGTTTTTGTATTTTGCAACTCTAGCAAAAGTTGGTTTTAAATTATATCTGGTGTAGGAAACAAATGGATATGCTTGCTTGTTTTGTTTCACCTTTACTACTTTATATTTTCTTGAGATTATCCACTTCTTATTAGTAAAAAAGGTTCCATAACTGTAGATAAGCTGGCTTATATAAAGATTTAAGATTGAAGCAAGTGAACCTACTTGTTTTGAGTTGTCTTCCTATTTAGGCTGTGCAAGTCTGGTATCTTACTTATACTTGTCTTGGATACCTATTAATTAATGTGAATACTATGAAAGCACTTTCAACTGGATATATATGATGCATCTTCTTTTTTGCTTTAACTCATCTGGAACTTGCCACAAGGGAACAATCTTGGTCGGTATGTCCTTAAAATGTCTTAAGATTAACAATAGATGGCATGATATATATATATATATATATTTTTTTTTTCTTGATGTTTCTTTTGTTCGTAATACTCAATTTTTTAATCCATTTCTTACAGGGGTTTTGATGATGAAATGAGAGCTGTTGTTGCAAAAAATCTAGAAGGAAGGGGTATAGTGTTGCACCCAGGAAGATATTTGTCAGAGGTAGAACTTGTGTTGGAAGTTTAAGATGCAATTTTCCTTTTCTTTTTGTTCATTATTCTAAAAAAGTAAATGTTTTTTCATGTTCCTTTCTGCAAGTTAACCAAAACTGAAAATGGCATAAGAGTGATAGCTGACAATGGCGATGAAATTATTGCAGATGTTGTCTTGTTTGCCACAGGTATGCTGATATTTTCTTCTTGTTCGATGATGAATTATCCATGAACTAAATGGTTGTATGTTGTATCTCCAAAACTATTTGTACCTTGACTTGGATTGCATGAATAAAGGAATTTATTATGGTTCAAAGTGGATCTATAGCTTAGCAATTTAGTCTTCTAGTTGTAAATTCTACATATAAAGCCTTCAAAAAGTTCTGCATATAAAAGGTTGAATAAAGTCAGCTGGGTATATAAATGATATGAGGACTGCTTTTACTTTAGACAAAAGCAAACAAAAACATAGTTGCAAACTTTTATGTTGTGTTATGTTCTTTGAAATATAGGCCTGAGTGTGATTAATGTCTATGGTTCTCTTTCAGATAGTTCCCTTTTATAGATGATCATTTACTTTCTGAAAGAAAAAAGTTCTTTGAAATTTTAGTTCACTTTTCTGAACTGATTTCCATGGATCATGATTCAGAAAAGTGAATCTATCTCTGTTACTCAAGGTTTGGTTACTTGTTTTATTTTCTGATTGCCTCTATATAAGATACAATGAGAGTTCTGTTAGATATTAACCTTCATCTTTAAATAAGAGTAATTATGATAGAAATAATGCACGACTGCAGTAGACATATCGCTAATTTATCATGAACAGAAAACTCAGATGACTTGTGTTCTCATTCCTAAATTTTACTGTCTGATTCATTCACATACCTCCAGCTAGCCCCTTCTACTTTAGGCTGGTGTATTTTCTGCTGCACAATCATATAAGAAATGCTGGGATAAATTTGATAACATGAACTAGCTTCGCAATAAATATACTCATCAATGTGGTAATATTCTAGATTAGAAAACATTGTTTTTCGTATTTGGTCTCTTAGTTGTATCACATGTAAATAATGTGATGTTTAAGTTAACATGACACTGGTGATTGCAGGTCGGACCCCAAACTCAAAGAGACTAAACTTACAAGTTGCTGGCGTTGAGGTTGACGAAACAGGAGCCATCAAGGTTACTTTCTTTCATCAGAATATTTACAATAATATGAACTCATACTTTTAGTTACTTGTACAAGTCTATTTATGCTTAGAACTGTCTCAATGACGAATACGCTTGGAGACCTGGTTGTTAGTACACAATTCTATGGTTAATGAATATTTTTTCCTCGCTTTTTACCCTAAAGAAAAGACACTTCTCTCCATTAAGCATTCACTAGTACGGTTTGTTCATGATATTACCATCTAAGATGTGGAAGCTGAGTCTATTGAATGAGGTCAAGGTTTTCACTAATTGTTGTAGTATGTTATTTTTTAGGTTGACGAGTATTCTCGTACTAATGTTCCTAGCATATGGGCTGTTGGTGACGTCACAAACCGAATGAATCTAACCCCGGTGGCGTTAATGGAAGGAACTTGCTTTTCTGTACGTGAAGAATATCTGTTCATAAGACTTCACTTTTATGATGTAGACTTAGAAGAACAACAGATTCAATTTCTTCTATCATTTTGCAGAAAACTGTTTTTGGTGGACAGCCATCTAAGCCTGATTATGGCCACGTACCTTGTGCTGTGTTTTGGTACTTACATCCACCTTTCCTCTCGACTTTGCATGCTGTAGTGAAAGGCATTTCATCTGATGTCGTGCATCTGCTAGTTATAACATGTACTCTAAAAAAGCTAAATAGATGTTAAATTTATTCTGCTGCTTCTGCAGATCTTAATTTCATTTTTTTTGTTATGGTATAACGATTGTGTTTTCTTACTTACATCCATCTTTCCTCTCGAGTTTGCATGCTGTAGTGAAAGGCATTTCATTCGATGTCATGCATCTGCTAGCTATAACATGTACTCTAAAAGCTAAATAGATGTTAAATTTATTCTGCTGCTTCTATAGATCTTAATTTCATTTTTTGTTATGATGCTAAGGTGTGTGTTTGTTTATCTGTTTGACATGATGAATTATGCCACAAGTATGGTTGTTGTTTAGCTTTTGTCATAACATGGAGTTCTTTTTTTGTAGCATTCCGCCACTTTCAGTTGTAGGTCTCAGTGAGCAACAAGCTGTGGAACAAGGGAAGAGTGATGTTCTTGTTTATACTTCCACATTTAATCCAATGAAGAACACAATTTCCGGGTATCTTAATGGTCTTGATGCTCCTGCATGTTTTTCTGTTTATTGTAGTTTATCATACTTTTTATTAATTTCATTTTGAGAAATAAACTGATCACACATGCTATCTCCTAACAAATTGTTGGAAAGCTCATCCATTTGCTATATTCTGATGTACACCAGGCGCCAAGAAAGGACTGTTATGAAACTTGTGGTTGATTCAGAGACCGACAAAGTCCTTGGTGCGTCTATGTGTGGACCAGATGCACCTGAAATTATGCAGGTAAGGTCATTGAGGGAGACTTTACATAGTTGATTATGCATATTTTGAAGTACGATGTATTTTTCCAACATGTATTCTGCATCAAATATCAGTTGCTTTATTTTTGTTCGATGACATAAATAAGTTATCGGCAATTAATATCTAATTTATATGACTTTGCTACTTGCGCGATTATGACAATTTTTCTGTCTTATTATTAGGGGATTGCTGTGGCACTAAAATGTGGAGCCACTAAAGCACAGCTCGATAGCACGGTGAGCTATTATTTTCTGATATTAAACTTATGATTATTCTCTCTGTCACGCACGTACTCTTCCCTGTATGTTGAGCTTACCACCAGCAAGTTAGTTATGTTCACGTAGCAGAAACTTGTCTTGCCGCTCTCCCCAGTTTCTACACTGTAATTGAACTGCAATTTGAGAAGTTTCTGCAACATTGATGATTCATTTAGACAAGTAGTTAAGACCTACTTTCAAATTGTAATCACATAGATTCCATGTCATGAAATGAATATATGTAAATTATGACCTATCTATCATCGCCAAAATTAGAGTTGTTGCACTTAGTTGAGCATTTCTATGCACAGTTCCTTTTTTCTTTGTGATGAAGCTTTCATCTGTTTCATGACAGGTTGGAATCCACCCTTCAGCAGCTGAAGAGTTCGTTACCATGCGGAGCATAACAAGGCGCGTTGCTGCCGAAGCTAAAGCAAAGACAAATTTATAGAGAAAAAAATTGAATTAGTTTCAAATGAATATAGGATTATATGGACACATGAAATTTGATTTCTCTTATGCTTCTTTTGCTTGGCTTTTGAAGCCCAGGCTCATATTGGACATATGGTAGCTGATTTAATCTTTGTTCAATCCTTAAATAAGGGCTAGAACACCAAATGAAAACCCTGTACATGAAGTTAGAGAAGGTTGTGTTTTTTTCTGAAGTTGTTTATTTCACAATTTAATAGAAATTTGAAATATGTAATTGCATGTATATATAACAAGATATGTTGTGTAATGCAAGGAAAAAAAAAGTAAACTGGATAATTTCTTTAGCTTTTCTTTTATATTTTCCCTTTTGATTGACGGGATGCAGTGCTTGAAAGATTACGTGATTATCGTAGTAGGGAGTTTTGTTTAAGGTCTTCATCGATGAGATGAAGTTAATAACGGTTTGATTTGATGCTGATTATCGACAGGGGTTCGAGGTTCGGTAAGATGAGGTATTTTCAAACCGATATCGACTTCTGACCCTGGCGCAACCATTACTGGATCAGAAATTATTTTTCAGATCGGGACTTCGTCCTAATTGATTTGTGCTGTTTTGAATCGCATGTCTAATTATGATGAATGAAGTTCTACAAACTTAAATCTCAGAAAATTTATATACTTGAATCCAAAGTCTTTTTAAGCGACTTACCATTCTATAACGCCTTCAGTGGCTCCAATACTGGAAACATTTAACATCTTCTAATCTCTCTAGATATACACTAGAATTAGATCTCCTGTTTTTATTACTGCCAGTGTTAGGTCAAAATCTTCACTTTCGGCCACCCATTGGTTCAACTTTTAGCCTCGGAATTACTGAGTTGAGATTCAAATTTAATCGAAGAATTCACTTACTCAGGATTATAAAATGATTATAAGATTGATGATTAGATAAGAATCGTATAGAAAGATTCTATAATGATTGTAAAATTCTTATGAACTAGATAATAGGACCATATTTTAAATAAATTATAAAAAGATCGAGATCTTGACAATTGTGAGAGGGATGATCTTAAGCATTATCCTCAAAAGTTGTTAAAACAATTTGTATCAACTCTAAATCTCGATCTTCTGCTCCCTTCTAAGCAAGATGAAGATCCATTCACAACATATGTATAAACGCTACCGATGTTTACTGATAATTGAGTTTTTTTTTTCTCTAAAAAATTTTCATATACATGAGCTTACTATTGTGCTTTTTTTCTTTCTCGGCAGAAACTATTAGAATGATCTAATAGTTAGTCCTCCATCAGTGTCATTGGACGATGCTGTCTCTTGCAAAGGACCGTCCTGAGCTCCAAGTTGCTTCTCACCTTTATGCTTCCCTTCATGAATGGTGTCCCCCCTCGGCAATTAAACAAAGACAAACCTATAAAAATAAACGTCTCCTTTATTTTCACATCTCTTAATTAGTTGGCAACGTTCAAGAGTATAATCGACCTCATCCTTTGAATTGAATGCTAGTTAAAGACAGCTCAATTCGCATGATATTTTGAGATACATTGCACTTGATCAATATGACCAGGAAGCTTTTAAGATCCATTAATTTGGACTTTGCTACCATAAATTCAGATTAAAGATATCATAGTTGAGCGGTCTCCTTCCATGCATTTTCATCTATTCAGCATAATATGCTCATCTCAATCATTTACAGCCACTGTATATCCTATAGTTGGATTTGAAAATTTTAATAGAAAAAATAAGTAGGAAATATAAATTTTAAATAGATTATTTATTTTTAATCACAAATTTTTAAATTCAATGATCCAAATAATAGAATATACGATGTATCCTAGTTAAATAGGATGCACTTTCATTAAATTCATATATAAGAAAAAAATGTATATCACACTTGTATAAAAAGTACACTTTTTATATAACTGAACAATGTTCATATTTTTTTTATAAAATATTTGTTACTTTATAATGTACTACATGTATTATATTAAAAATGTGTTATTCTATTATTGCATGTATTGTTCGTTGCTTGGAGTTGAGGTTTGTTTCAAGAAAGAAAACAGAAACCCATAAATAGTTAGGACTGCATTAAAGGTTTAGATAATAACAAGGCAGAAAAAAACTGTTTTTTTAATGTATTTCGTATAGCACGTATAACACATTCAAGATATGATGTATTTAAGTATATTAAACAAATTTAAGCAAGCGAAATCCGAAAAAAAGTGAGACAACGCAACAAGAGACTTAAAAGCTACGGATGGCATTAAATTAAACGTGTTAGTTGACTATATAGCACAAAGTCAACTTGGTGGCTAAATCAGTTACTAATAAATAATAAGCATTTATGCACATTAATTTGTATGATCGTTGACCAAACTTATTATGTGGGACAATTGTGTCAATCGATCTATCACTTATAGTTACATGATATTACTTAATCAGATCTCCACAGCTCAAAATTCATGATGCTAAAATTTAATTTCATATCACTTAGTTACATCTTTAAGGGTTTGTGACTCCTCTTAATATTTGAAAGAGGACATTTAGGTCCCACAATGACAAAAGTTCATTATTTAACTCAATAGTGTATGATAATGAATTAATTAGTCTGCCGAAAACATTGGTACATATTGATTCAAAATAATTGTCTTTGAATAAATAATTAAATAAGAGCATTTTATCGTGACCGACGAATGATTCAGTGGTTATGATCACAATTAAATTTATTATTCGATGTTAGAGATTTATAAACTAAGTTAAATTTCTTTAACATAAAATTGAAAAGTTTAATCATATGCCACTAGATTTTTAGATATAAGAAAGAGTTAATTTTTTTTCTAGTCATGATTAATTAAAATCAAAATATGTTTTTTGTTAAATAAAGATATTTTTTTATTTGCTTTAATTTTTAGGATTACTAATACCATATCTAATTGAATACGATATTAATATTTATGAGTTTAAATCTCAATAGATCTCTTATAAAAAACTAATTTTCCTTCTTTTGTGATCCACGTGATGGGTTGAGGTAGACTAAAATGATTCATGATGAAAAAGAGTGCTAAAATATAATTATAAAAATATTGTTTTTCTATTAATTTAACTTTTCAAAATGATCGGTAGCATATAATTTGAAAATTTAGTTATAAGCTAGAAAATAATTTTCTCCAATTAGTATAGAACAATGACTCACATTTTTATTTCAATTACTAATACAAAGAAAAATTAAACAAGAAGTTTTTAATAATAAAAATTGAATATAATAAGTCTTAATTTGCAAGTCAATTGTGTGACGTTGCACGTTTCCAATGACTGATTTATCTTATGTTTAGAATTTATTTTTCTTACTAAGGTCAAAAGCTACATCTTTCATCTTGCTCGACCAAATTAAAGCTGTTGTCGACAAGTTGGCGAGAGTCCCATTCAGCTGTGGATCACCATTTTCTTCTCCAACAGGGCACTGCATTAAAATTAAGACCTTAATCGAGCATGGAGCTGACTTGATATGACCCCTTCAAATCCCATAATGCATATGTAACAACCGAGATTTTAATTAATTAAAATATCATCTCAATTAATTGGATTTAGATTTTTCCATATTTAATAATAGAGCCCTAGTTATTTAAAACTGTTATAAAACCTGGAGAACTCCTATAAATAAATAAGTAGAAAGAAAAA